>BGPR01015469.1:0-21744 GCA_013235015.1 Araneus ventricosus
TATTTATAAATTTTATGTTTCATTTTGAAGCATACTTCACAAATACATTTTTCCCCTCAAAATAGCCAGTTTTTAGATGCTTTAATTTTTAATCACCATTCGTAAATACTTTTTTTTGCAAAATACCCAGTTTTTGGGTATTTATAAATTTAAAGTTTCATTTTGAATTTAAAAATCTTGCTTCTCTGATACCAATCTTCCTCCAAATCAAAATTTTCTTCAAAAACATGTTTAATCATTATTAAGCAAATTACCAGGCTGGAATAAACAGGAGTTTATTATTGCACACCTTCCTTCACATTATGGATAGAAGATTTCAGAGGGTATATTGGAGGTAGATTATTATCATATGTCTCAAGAGCCAGTTCCTCCAGCATTAATAATGTTCACTGCAAATGGAAAAACAATAGATGCTCTATTGGAAGTTGTTCTTGTCATTCTTCCAAACTGCACCTCAGTGAATTGTACAAAATGTGTTTATTTACCTGATAATGCTGATTAAAATACCAATAGCTTATAAAATTATTTATTGTACTATTTGTATAAAGAACATTATTCATTCATAAATAAAATAATGGACACAAACATTTCATAATATTTGTATAGTTTTGAAAATAATTTAAAAAAATTATCTATAAATATTTTTATTCAGATGGATGTTTTAAATGCCTGTATATCTTTTCAGAAACTATATAATTATAAGAATCTTCATCATCACATATAAAATATGTATTGAATATTTTCTCGTCAATGTAAACAAGGAACTGTTATGTATAAAAAATTGTAATGTTATTTTGTACATATTTTTTAAAAGTATCTTAGCCTTTAATGCTGTGAACCTATGTTTTTTGAAAATGATTGTATCTGCATGAATACACAATTTACAACTAAGCAGATATATGAATTTTTTGAAAAGCAAATATATGAAACTGTCAATTGCATACATAGAATTTTTAAAACATCTAGGAGATATCTGCAGAAGAATATTTAAAATGCTAGTTCATTTTTATAAGTAGCTACATCTATGCAAGAAGCTTCAAATATATATATATATATATATTTGAAGCTTCTTAATGACTTTTTAGTATAGGATTTAATTCTTGATATGTTTTGTTTACTTTATTTCTGTATGATTATATACTAGTTATATTTGGATTTATATTATATATATGAAAAATGTTTTGAATACTTACTCAGAAACACATCATTATATATAAAAGAATAATATTATTCTTTTGCTAATACTTTACAACAGTATTATATAGATATTTTTATAGTAAACTAATGTTATTTGAAAATGACTGTAATTTTATTTATGAATGAATACTTGTAAGTGAAATTTAGAAATAACTTTTGATATTATATAATGTTAGGAAAATGTCAATTATGGTTATTATGTATAAATGTTGATTCTAAACAAGCTGGTCTTCATTCAGGTAATTCAACAAGCATATTGAAGTTGCTAAATCTTCTTATTAGTATTCTGACAGTTTAAAAATCACTATTGTATAAATAGTGAAAACCTTGAGAAGTTTTAATAATCAATCAAATATCTATGAAATCCTTAATATCCACATTTCAGTTTAATGTTTCTTTAAAATTAATTAACACGAATAAATATTATTGTTTGTTTTAACTCAACAAAAATGCTGTTTATTCAATTCAGACACAAATGAATATACAATAAAAAACTATATAAATTATGAATACTTGGCAAGGACTAACACTGTGTTGATTATTTTTGTTGCAGAAATATGTAAGAAACTATGTATGGATGTACTAAAAGGTTAGAACAAAATTTTATTGAATACCATTTAAGTAAATAAAATAAAGCAACTTTCAGTAAAGAAAGCTTACTTCAACTTTGTATAAAGGTGATAGGAAATAGTTTAAAAGTGACATTTGAATTTGAGTGAAAGTTTAACTTCCAAACAGTGACAGAAGGCTTTATTGTCAACAGTTTATGGGCATTTCCTTCATTTAAATTATAAAAATTAGGTTTTTGTTAGATACTAATCAACAATTAGCAGCAAACTCAAACGTAAACAAAGCATATTCTGCGAACCAGTTGCCGCTTTCCGATTGGTCGGAAGAACCGCACAATTCGGCTGCAGTTGAAATATATTTTGATGTTTTATAATTTAAATTGCATCTGTTCGTTGTAGAACATTGCATTTTTAATAAATATTTAATGTTTTCTGTCTTTTTATTGAATGCTCAAGTTTCCCCGCTACTTAATAATAATTTTGCATTTTCTAGCTTAGTTAGCTGCCCATGTCCTGCGGCCTATCAGTATCAACTGTAGAATCATTAAATTTGATTTATTTTAAAATCGTCTGCGTGTCAACGTTTTTTTTTAAATTTTGAAAAATTAATACAAATTGAAAGAAAAATGTCACAGATATAAAATTGATATCATTAAAAAGGTAAAATTTTGAATTTAAGATGGTATAAAAATAATTTTCAGGGGATAATTTGCTCCGAACTTACAGCGGAAAAACGGTTTCGGTTACTTTTTAATTAACTGACTGTTTAATTAACTTTAGCGCTTTAAAAAGTTGACAGTAATCTTACCCTAGTCTTAATTAATAAGTGTTCAAAGTTTGGTTGAAATCAGTGCCGTAGTTTAGGAGGAGATGTGGAACATAGATACAAACATACATACAAACCCACAATGACTTTTATTTATATTAAGATTATATGGAACAATATTGTTTAATATCGGGAAAAATGTTCTGGTACCTGGGTTGAAAGCTAATGCTAGTAGTATGGCGTCACTTCACATGACAAACACAACTGCATAAGGGAGAGTGGGGCAAATCCGGGTACTCTCGATTCTGGCAATGTTAGTTCTTCTTTAAAGCGGACAGATACTGAATTACACTCTACTAGTCAAGAAAAAGGAACAGTCATAGTGCCGTGTTGCAGCTGTTGAATTCACTGCGTCTGTGAAGGTTTATTTGTTTTAAGTCGTCAGCTCTATAATGTTTGTTTGATTTTAAACTGTCCTTACCTAAAAATCATTACACTGTTAAAAGCCATTTATAGTCCAGCTTATTATACGTTTGCTAAGGATTCATACCCTATCAAACAATAAGGATTTACTGCAATAATTGCGCGGTTCAATATCGTTTTCTATATCCTCTGCACTTGGGGTAAAATCGGGTACTCCAAGTGGCGTAAGACCGAGGCACTCAGTATTGATGATTCCTCCACTGAAGACGATAAAAACGCATCAGACGTTGATTGTTTATATTTTAATGATGAATTTTCCAATTTAAATAAAGAAGAATAGTTAATCTAATGTAAAAACTGTCTTATCTGTGCTCACGAAAACTGCAGTGGCGCGGAGGAAGAAGACAACTGCTTTAAATGTGAATTTTGTAACTAATATTCTTAAATGTTCATACAAAATAAAAAAAGACTGCAACTTTTCCACTGAAAATCGAATTTGCCTAATTTCCCATAACGTTAACATGTCTACCCAGTTTTACCCCACGAGTGGGATAAAACCGGGTGGTTTGACTTTTTTTATATAAAAATCATTGATAAAATAAGTAATGAAACTGTGACTTTTCTGGAAAGATATATTACACTCCGATAAACAATGAATATTTTAATAAAACTTGACGAGCTCTATGTCGAATATTTTAGCTCCAACAGGCCTTAGAACCTTAGCTTTGAATTTTTTAACTAATATTCTAAATCTTCATATAAAATAAAAACGGTTGCAACTTTTCCATTGAAAATCGAGTTTTCCTAATTTCCCATAACGTTAACATGTGCACACAGTTTTAACCCACGAGTGGGATAAAACCGGGTGGTTTGACTTTTTTTTATATAAAAATCATTGATAAAATAAGTAATGAAACTGTGACTTTTCTGGAAAGTTATATTATACTCCGATAAACAATGAATATTTTAATAAAACTTGACGAGCTCTCTGTCGAATATTTTAGCTCCAGCAGGCATTCGAATCCTAGCTATCAGGTTTTACTCCACTTTCCCCTATATCACCTGACATCGAACTTGCAACAAATTTGCAGGCTACGACTGACTTAGCGTGTTAGCGCAGGGCATACGATGGTTCAGGAACATTAATTTGAGGAAGAAGGTTATGGGTTCTATCCTCTGGCTTTACCCATAACCAGCAGTGCGCATACACACCTTTTTACTTTCTCGTATACGAAGTATACAAAAAGAAAGTATTATAATCGTCAAAAAACTCGAACTCGAGATTTTGACGAATCTCCACGTTTTAGACCTCCCTGCGTCCGAAAAACACAATTTTGGAATTATGTCTATGAACACGATAACTCGAAAACTATCAGAGCTACGGGAATGAAATTTGGTATGTGATCTTTACACATAATTTGTAGGTTCCTATCAAATTTCGGACAAAATCCGTCTGCGGGAAGTCCGTCTGTCTACCCGTTGTCATGTGAACACTATAACTCAAAAACTTGAATAACTAGATGAATAAAATTTGGTACACAATTTTATCATCATGAATGTAGGTCCGTATCAAATTTTGGGCCAAATCAGTCGAAGGGTTGATGGTCTGTCGGACTGTATAATCGCATACTTGCAAAAATTATATCTCCTAAACCCTTTGGCTTAGATAAATAAAAATTGGTATGATGGTTCCTAACATTACTTATAGATCTGTGCCCAAATCTCGTTTCAATCGGTTAAAAAAGGCGTTCGAATTGCATATTCAATTTTTTTAATCCGATTCTCCATGCGCATGCGTACCTGTATCAATCTCTGTTCACGCGGAAAGATTACGTCACTTTGTCCTTGACCCGGCAAGAGTGGAAGTCTGTGATACATGCGTTTTAATCGGTGCGCATCTCTTTGAATTTGATTCAATACTTAAATATTTCACAATCACTGTAATCTAATATGAAAAACCTTCTGATAGTCATTGGATTCTGGGTTACAGTAGGTTCGAATTTTTTTTATCCACGCGTGGAGACGGGAAATGGCAAATTTTTGAGAAATATACAAGAAAGTTTAGGGGAGGCCACTCCCGCTGGTTTGCTTATACTTTCGAATTTCTAACTAATTTAATATTTTCCAGGGAGTTAGAAACAGAGTTGGAGTTGTTCGAAATCTATTTGGACGACCTCCTAAGCACCAAGAACCGTGTACAGACCATCCTGTTTGAGCACCGCGATACCTTAACTAATGAAGAAGTGAAGGAGGTATGTAATGTTTCTTACTTCTTTTCAAATCAATTTAAAAATTATTCAAGGAACAATAACATTTATCGTTATAAGTTGTAACACACTTTTTTCACATAGAAAACAAATGTGCAGAGCATAATTAACATGCAAATTGAAGAAAGAAGAATTACATGAATTAAGATTGCTACTGTAGTTTCCTATTTGAACAACAGAACCCATTGAATACCATGAAGATGCCACAGAAAATCGCTTGAAGTATTGTAGGATTTAATCTCAAGTAAAGAACATTGCAGATAAATGAACAAACAGTTTATTAAGCAACAACAGGTTGAAAATGGCATCAAATTTAAAAACAGAAGAAATTCAGTTAAACTTAACACGAATGGTTAACCTGGAGTTTTGGCTGCGTACTTACTTCGTTTCCCGTAAGATCGCCAATTATTTGTCGCCAAGAGAGAGAAAGAGACAGAACATCTGTTTTGGATGCGAGTTGAAAATTTTTCGGCGTCGTTTGCGCATGCGCCGACAGTGATTTGTTTACCGGTCTACGGTGCATGCCCTTAATTTCGCCTCATTTTCATTGGTCCACTGTCTGCTCTCTTCGATTTTATTGGTAGGGGTACGAATTTGATTAATACTTCGTTTGGAATTCTTGATCATTTACAAAACGATTTTTTTCAATAACCGTTCACTTCTCTTCTGAAGATTTTCGTTCATTTAATTTGCTGATTCTCTTTCTCTGTGTTGCTGATTATGACTTCCAAATATCGAACAAGGAATGTTTTTCCTGGAAATAATGGTTCCCTTGCTTCGTTTCATCGTCTTCAGACGTCGTGTTTTTCCTGTGTTCGTGCTTTCCCTGTGTGTTTCGTTTCTCAATGAAAAAGCGAAGCTACGAGGGGCCCACTTTGCTTAAAGTGTAGCCTCTGACGTTTTCTTGAGCTAAAAAAATTTGCCCGTTGCACACTTGCAATACCGAAGGCACTGCCTGCTCAATCTCTCGTTTTGAGATGCCTTAGGCTTCGAATGCGCAGGAAACCTACAAAAAACTCACTGTGCGTCCTAAGCAGTGTTTGGCGACGGCAAATAAAATAGCGCCAAAGAAAATTGGCGAGAAAATAGTACGCACCCAAAACTCCAGGTTTACCAGACGAATAAAAAGGGCAACGCCCCACACTGAGATTCAATTGCAAATGTTACATCAAATTCTATTCTTATATAGGCATTGCAGAACTGCAGATAGATTGCTCATGGCGCCATCTGGTGAAGATTCAAAAAGTATTTTGGTGATTACAAAGAGTTTCATATGTGTACTTAAGATTTTCTCATCGGAAGATTGAACAAAAATCCATAACGATCTCTCGATATTGAACGAAGATATTGTAGGATCATGCTTAGTTTTTGTATTTTTAAGATATGCGCCCGGTGGCTGTACGGTGAATGTAGGTCAACAAGCTGGATAATGGATCATGCTTAGTTTTTACATGTTGAGAAATTCTCCCAGTGGGTGTACGGTGAATGTAGTCCAACAAGCTGGATAATGGAGAACGATGCTTTACTCACCAATAATCCAAATTTTCCGCAGGTAACATGAAAATCAGCACTTGTACAAATTAGTAACGCAAGCAGACAGTAAATCACTAATAATAAGAGAAACAGCACTATCAATAGCGCTCAGCGTCTAACGGCTGACCAATTCTCACTGCGGACAAAACTCCGAAGAGGTTCTAATGAGATTCACTCGTTTGAGCTCCTCCGGGTATATATAGCTTTCCGACAGGGGATGACGTCACATGTAATTCTCTTGAAGGATCTCCATATCTCGGTTCCTTCGAGAAGTAGGGTCAAATTTTTATATTTTCTAAACCTTCCATTTTGTTCTCAAAGTTGCTAAATTGGCAGACAAGGTCAGTGGTCATTGGCTCGGCGTACAATACGTATCTCTGTAAATCTCTCTTTCCTACCATACGATTAACATGACAGGTATTACAGATTCGTAACACACAGAACAATCGGTGCTATAACAATATATCCAGAACAATTGGAGGTTGTCCTGTTTCCATAGATATTTTCGCATTTTCACGGTATCTCGAGAAAATAAATAAATCCCCGAATTAGTTACTCTTTTTATAGTGAAAAAAATATTTAAAACATTGCGGTTTCGTAAACATAAGTGCAGAAATTATTCTTTATTAGCCTTTAGATTACGGTTAGATAAATTCTCAAAGATGCCTCTTAAGATGGGGATTTTGAAGAAAGAGAGAAACGAATTCCAACTCTTTGCAGTCATTAGACGATACTCTATTTGAGTATCGGGGGTTTCCAATTCCTTTATTTCTACATTAGCAATAGATAAGCCTAGCGCAATTGTGGTGATTCAATAGCATAAGAGAGTAAATCCATCTGTAGGGTGAGTAGAATTCCCAACAAATTAGTTCCACGAGTTAAGGAAATACTGAAAACGCATCTACTATATCAGGCCGCACGTGGAGGAAAAAATTCTGATGTTGCAGCATCTGTACCGCCTGTTTGGAAAATATTGAATCTAAAATAAATATTCTAATTATGACGATAGAGTAAGAATGAATCAAGTTCATTCACTTCATATTTATGAAAATAACACCATAGCTAAGAAAACAACTGAGAGTTGTGAATATCATTCCCTTTTGAAAAATTCAAATATTCCCAAGCCTGTAACGATAAAACATGGTGTTATTCTTTCTAGAGAATCTAACAGAATATTGACTTTCATTGAATGTTTGTATTCGGTAAATATAATACGGTTTTTAGCACTCTCTTCAGCAATTGTAGTTTTCACCAGAACGAATTCTTTTTGAACATTAGAAGCCGTGATTACCAAATATATGAATACAACTACATTGATGAAACCACATATTATCGAATATGCCACAAAACATGCTGGAAGTTGCCGTCGAAATTCGATATCATCCATTGTTTCTAAAACTATAGCTATAAGAATGCCGATTGAACACTTGGCTTAAATCCCGATTGACGAATTTTATGGTTTCAACCATTTTGATAAGAATAAAAAGTGATTGATGAATACTTTAAGGACTATAGATTTATCCCATAAACTGCTTAATAAGTTTAGTCCAGTTTCTAATCAGTACATATTTTTTCTTGTAAACGAAATAATACAGAAAAGAAATTGCATCTGTACTTCCCAAAAGGAAAAGACTGAAAATAAATTTAATACTGATGGAGGTAAACTAAGGATTGAAGCTTATTTATTTACTTCATGTTTATGAAAATAACACCATAGCTAAGAAAACAACCGAGAGTTGTGAGTATCATTCCTTTTTGAAATTCAAACATTCCCAAGCCTGTAACGATAAAACATGGTGTTATTCTTTCCAGGGAATCTAACAGAACATTGACTTTCATTGAATGTTTGTATTCGGCAAATATAATACGGTTTTTAGCAATATCTTCAACAATTGTAGTTTTCACCAGAACGAATTCTTTGTGAACATTAGAAGCCGTGATTACCAAATATATGAATATAACTGTATTTATGAAACCACATATTGTCGAATATGCCACAAAACCTGCTGGGAGTTGCCGTCGAAATTCAATATCATCCATTGTTTCTAAAACTGTAGCCACAAGAATGCCGATTGAACACATGCAAGCATGGCTTAAATTCTGATTGGCGAGTTTTATAGTTTCAGCCATTTTGATAAGAATAGAAAGTGATTGATGAATACTTGATGGACGGTAGGTTAGTCCCATCGACTGCTTAATCAGTCTGGTCCAGTTTCTAATCAGTAAAATTTCTTTCTTGTAAATGAAGCAGCACAGAAGAAGAATTGAAAAAGCAAAGTTCTTGTACACACAAGCATTTAGAACTGCAAGACACCTTACAGTGATCCTGGATGTATAACCTGCTGACGTACTTGAAAATTTTCCAAACATTAAAGTTTTTCCTGTCATAACGAACGGGAAAAAAATTGCAGAAAAGAACAAGCTGATAGTAATTAGCAAACAAAAAGTGATCAACCATGGATTCGAAGACTTATTTTTACATTTAAGCTTTTGAAACCATGAAGAAATATTCGCAACACCGGTAGCTATATCATGTCTTTTCTTCCAAATAAAACATTTAGTGGCAAAAGCTGAAACCGTATTTGTAAGATAAGTTAGAGATTTTCTTTTGTGTTTATAATCAAAATATCTGTAAAGAGTGCATATTAGCAAGTAAAAGCTTAGAGCAAAAAATATGAACCACAAAATATTTAGCGTTATGCACATAACACGTTGGATGAAGCCTTTGGGTTTCTTTTGCTTTAAGCGCAATCCAAACACTAAAAATAAATTGCATAAAATATTCCATTCACGTGCGAAACCATATACATTTTTTTGGTCATTGCAGTTATTTTTGCGTCTGCATATAGATCCATTAGCAATTTGTTTAGACGCAAAGAGGTTTGCATATGTTTCTAAATCCATGCTGATTACTCTTCAGATAAGAATTTTGGCCACTGCTTCTGAACATGCCGAATGCACAATGAAAACCATGGATTTTGTTGTAAAAATATTGATGGAGAAACAGTAATACTTTTAAAAGGTTCCGTTATCTACTTTTAATCAATGTCCAGAATAGAATATTGGTTTTTTGGTGTAGACACAACACAGAATAAACATCTATCAGACGATAATTGAAGGTTGAGCCGGATATAAAAGTACGCCAAGACCTTTTCGTTATTTAAACATTCAAGTATAAAAATTGGATGGAGTTATGCAGTATGGAACCATCACCAAAGTACACATTTTGAGGCATGGTTGTTTTCTCAAAACATTCAAGGAAAAATTCTCAGATTGCATTTGTCCGAAATTAACTACAATATTATAAGCAGTCTGTTATGCAGTGTACTAGAATAGATTCGATTTTAAATATCAAACTGCATTCTGAAGTTCATACATAAATGGTAATTCCATTCAACTTAAACGTGCGGAATTAGTGATGACAAATAATAATACCTATAAAATAACATAAAGACATAAAAGAAATATAACAATCAAAAATAACGATATAATAAATACATATAAGGTATAACCATAAAAAATACAACAGTAATAAAAAATAAAAATAAATAATTAAAAAATAAGCACAATAAATAAAATTAAGAAAAAAGGAAAAATATATATACAAAGGTACTTACGTATTAACGCCACCGAGGCTACAAATTTGTCAGTTTTTAAGTGCCGCCAAATTTGGCGTTTTTTGTACTTACGTATTAACGCCAATTTGGCGGTTTTTAAGTGGCGCCAATTTGGCGTTTTTTGTACTTACGTATTAACGCCAATTTGGCGGTTTTTAAGTGCCGCCAACGCCACCGCAGCTACAGATTTGGCGGTTTTTAAGTGCCGCCAATTTGGCGGTTTTTGTACTTACTTATTAACGCCAATTTGGCGGTTTTTAAGTGCCGTCAATTTGGCGGTTTTTGTGAACAAGATTGCTCTTTATTGGCGCATTACCGCCAATCTGTAGCCTCGGTGGCGTTAATACGTAAGTACCTATACAATTGTAACAATCCAACAATCATTCGAATCGTCATTCATTTGAATGAAAAAGATTCTCCGAGATATTTTGAACTATAACCTGGCTAAAATTTACTAGGGGGTTACACCCACTACTCGCTCCGCTAGTCAACCCCCAAGAATCACGCTGTGATTCTTTTGGGATCACTACATGATCCCAGCCCGCTTCGCTCGCTCGCTGTACAGAGATGAGTGACTGCTAGTAATAGGAAATTATAAATAGATGAATTACTAAAAGTTAATTTAAATTATTTGAATAGCAGGAAGATCTAACTAAATTCTTTTAAAAAAACTAAAACTAAACTTTTAATTACTAAAAACCAAATAATCAAATTATAAAACTAAAATTTTACCTTTATACCATATATATGTAAATGTTAAAAAGAAATTTGAATGCTAAAATGTATAAGATGTTTAGAAATAAAAATTATTTCCATCAATCAGAAATCAGACACTTAAAACTTATTGGCACACGCAATTGAATGTTTTTTCAACAGTTTCATTAGCCCTGACTTCATTCTAACAAATTTCTAAATATACACACTCCTCATTGAATTCTTGCTCAGAAAAGCTTCGCCACATGTATGCACACTCTCTGCAATAATTATTTAGCCAAGAAAGATATAACTTTTCTCGATGGGTAGATATTTATGTGTTAAAACCTCAGAAAATTTAAGTTTTCGAAAGATGAGTTCGTTCCAGTTCACAAACTTTTTGCTTAAAAAGGACACTTTAACGTGACAAATGGCTTTAAATACGTTCAGATTCACTATTCAAAATTATAACCCAAAATAATTATTTTCTTTTACCTTTATAACATTAACAAAACAGCCTTTTTTCAAAATTTAAAAAAAGTTTTTGCTTTTGACACCAAAATTTTAAACATGGTTTCCGACCCCTACCGAAATAATGATCAGAAAAGCTTCGCCACATGTATACACATTCACTGCAATAATTATTTAGCCAAGAAAGTTATAACTTTTCTCGCTGGGTAGATATTTATGTGTTAAAACCTCAGAAAATTTAAGTTTTTGAAAGATGAGTTAACCCATTTCACAAACATTTTTGCTTAAAAAGGACACTTTAAAGTGACAAATGGCTCTAAATATGTTCAGATTCACTATTCAAAACTATAACCCATAATAATTATTTACTTTCACCTTTATAACATTAACAAAACAACATTTTTCAAAATTTTTAAAAGAATTCTAAAATTCTTGATTTTGACACAAACATTTTAAACATGCTTTTTTCCCCACAGAAATAATGATCAGAAAATCTTCGCTATATGGATAAAAGAACAGGGTCTTATCATAGTCAACTATGTTCCTATAGCTCGGGAACTTCGTTACGTACACAAAAACGCGTGACTCTATTTTGTACATTCAGATTTGATCGTCTCAGTAAAGATTCCTCAACAATTGCAGTTGTTCAGCAATTCTCTTTTTCGACGATTTCTATTTGTAATTGAATCTGCCCGACTTAAACTCATTTAAAAAAATTTCGTCGTCTCAGATCAAATCAAGCTACAATCGTCGAATCGAATGTAAACAAAACAAACTTGCGTGCTGTTGCCAAACGGCGATTAAGAAATTAGACCCTTTTTTGTCGCCACGTAAGAGAATTTTATATATAGATGTTCCTCATGCAATTTTAGCCAAACTATCTTGAACCATGTCCAAAATACTCAAACTGAAGTTCCTTGGAAAATATGTGTCCCTAATACTTTTGTATTTTTGGTTATAAAAATATAGTAGTGCCTTACGTTACCAATCTACATTGCCAGCATCTGCATTACCATACCAATCTACATTACAAGCATCTGCATTACCATACCAATCTACACTACCAGCATCTGTATTCTGAGGCACAGTTTTTAATACTAAACTGAAAACCCATAAAATGGTCGTTGAATCTCTATTGCATAACTAACTGCCTTAACTTCTTTTATTCTCTGCAAAAATTTCTAGTAATGAATATTTTGTAAAAGCTTTCATGTTATTACTCGGAAAATAGCGAAAACATTGTGCTCTATTTCCAATCAATATTTGGGGAATCTTTTCAAAATGAAAGAAAGAGTCTTATTTGAAATCTTTCCGCTATAGAAACTACTGGATATTATAAGCTTACTTTCTTACAGATGAGAAATTTCATTAAGAATCCATGCCAAAACACATTGTTAGAAGCTGTGTAATTTTTAAATTCGTTCAATGGAGCATTATATTGCCTGTAAATTGAATAGGAAACACTTTGTAAGCTGTCTAGGAGTATCTATGAGGTCTAAATATACTAATTATTTTATGAGTGTTTAAGATTCTTTATAAAAAAATTCAGTGTTTTCAAAATGCCGCATTCATTGAAAGCAAGACAGATTTTTACCGAATTCTGCCAACGAATAGTCCGTCTATCTGCTCATCCGTGTGCATGTGATGAACATAACTCAGACACATAATTAGGTATATGGATGAAATTTAACTTACTGTTTTATAACAAAATTTGAAAATTTGTTTCAAACTTTGCAACCAAATCTATCAGTTGGTTGATAGTCTAGTAGGTCTGGCTATTCCTGTGCATGTGATTGCTTTCAATTAAAAACGTAACATTCTAGATAAATATAATTTGTGCTTTTAATTGTATTTTTGTATCCAATTTGAAATCTAATTGATCAAAAGGAATAGGTCCAAATTTCATATTCAACCGTCTTCACTACAGTGTGATTCAAAACTAGAGGAACAAACTACTAGGAGAGATGGGGCACACCTAGACGACTCGGAATCACACAGCAATGCAGGGTCGGAATTGCAATCCTAACAAGATAGGGGATTGTTAGGGGCTGTCGCAGGAAAACCATCGACAGCCAATCGCAGAGGTGTTAGGATGGAAAATAGGAATTCATCGTGATCGCAAATTGCCATTTAGAGACCATAAGTGTAAAAATAAGTCATGACTTTCCTGATAATGAAGTTGCCCGAAGTTTCGTAACGTGGGCACCGCATGGAACCTCGGACGTTCTAAAATAAGCCGTGCATCCGTCGGACGAAGCCACGACGATGCGCAATTTCAAATCACCCCTACCTCTGGTAAGCTGGAGGATAAACAAAGATGCAGGAATGACAAGTCCTCAAACGCGCAAGACTGTAGATGGTAAGAACGAGGCACGTAGCCAGAAAACTTCGGGCAACTTCATTATCAGGAAAGTCATGACTTATTTTACGCTTATGGTCTTTAAATGGCAATTTGCGATCACGATGAATTCCTATTTTCCATCTAACACCTCTGCGGGTGACTGTTGACGTTTTCCTGCGATAGCCCCTAACAACCCCCTATCTCGTCAGGATTGCATTTCCGACCCTGCATGCTGTGTGATTCCGAGTCGTCTAGGTGTGCCTAGTAGTTTGTCCCTCCAGGTTTGAATCGCCTTATATAATAAATACAATATGCCAAAACGCGGTATATTGTAGATGTATACCAGGAAGTTGGAGGCAGAATATTTCCGCTGGCTTTATTTCTTATATAATTTGTATGTTAACCCTTGTATAGCTTGTCCTTCTCAGTAGTACATCTTCTTTAGTTGCTACGAGCATCATGATTTTGAAGTACCCTACTAATCTGATCTCCTTTGTGTTTAACTACTTCTCCACCTTTCATAATATACTGGGTTATATAGGTTCTATTCTCAGCATAAATGTACACAAGGAATCTTTTAGTCCTAAATAGATGTCGTTTTACAACTTTGTAATTGACACTTCCCCCAGATCTCATATTATTTTCCAAATAGGAACACTAACTCCGAATTTCGCCTCTAGTTGGCGCTGTAAGGGATCGCATAGCTAATTTACTATATCTAGACACCACTTTTATGACTATAGCTGTTGCCGCTCTGAAGTAAAGGAAGGAGGGGATTTGGACATTAGCGAGTATGCAGTATTTGGCGCGGCATGTTTCAAAATGGCTCCTGCACCATTAACCTATGCAACTTGGTATTTTTTGGAGTCTCAGTATTGCTTATATTGTTGTCACACCTTTTAACGTACTGTTACGAAGTTGCGAAAGTTGTTACCTTTACATGCTAATTTTGGCGACCAAAGTTGGCGACTTTGGCGGCAAAAGGAATCTTTTAGAAAAATCCTGAACCGTGGTCCTATTTCTACTGGGAGCTAGAAATGCCACGAACCTTCTAGAGAGTACGTCATTTCCTGTTGAAAAGGTAAAAGCAAGCTCTCAAACCAAGAGCAGTGAGTTGAAGTTTGATCAGCAAGCAAGCTGGTGAGCTAATAAGAAACCTTTGAGCGTTATTGAAAGTGCTGTGTCTGAGAATTATTGGTGATCTTTGTTGTAAAATTGTACAAGAGCTGTCTAGTTTTGTTATCTGTGCTGCGTTAGTGTTTTTTGCTGAAAGCTTTATGGAATAAAAAGTCATTTATTTTTTCAATTCCTACTATTATATATATATATATATATATATCTTGTTCAAATCTTGCAATCGATTTTAAACTAACTTCCCGATGAGCTGGAGACTTGAAACTTAAAACATAGCTCAGAGCTAGATGACAATACAATATTAATTCGCTTTCTTGTCTGTCATTTCATATTTTGCATGACGCATGCGCAGTACGTTTTTCATTATATCTCGAAAATTTTTAACATTATAGACTTGGTTCTTGGATATATCGATGGCCCATGGGATCATCGAAGCACCCCCATATTTTAGCCATATCTTTGCGCATGCTCAGTACGTTTTTCATTATATCTCGAAAACTATTAACATTACAGACTTGGCGATAAATTTGGCGACCATTTTGGCGACTTTGGCAACAAAGGGAATTTTCAAGATTCAATCGTTAATAAAATACTTTTTATTCATCCACTCAAGTTCAAATACATTTTTTAAAACTTGTAGTGGATGACACTTGATGTTAATACAGTTTTTTCAAATATTAATTCATTAATTAAATTTAATTAATTAATTTTAGTTTTACATGGGAGAAAAAATTTCTAAATTAAAATTTTTCTTTGTTGACCTAAGTAGGATTTGACTTAAATTTTTTTTTATATTACAGTGGTACCTCGAGATACGAGTGCCCTGACATACGAGTTATTTGAGATACGAGCGCTGTCGAGCAGCGAAGTTTTGTTTTGAAATACGAGCGACATTTGAGATACGAGGAACGGTACGGTGTATGTACACTTTATAAAACCAGTTTTTTTTGCTTTACATTCTCTTTTATTATGTTTTTATTCAATATTTGTCATTTATAAAAACATTTTTCTTATTCAAAAACACGTAACAAAAACAATTAGGGGTAGCATGTTTGGGGCTGGAACGGATTAACATAATGACATTTCAATTAATTTCAATGGCGAAAATAGCTTTGAGATACGAGCAAATTGACATACGAGCAAGGGTACGGAACGAATTAAACTCGTATCTCGAGGTATCACTGTACTTGTTTTATTATCCTGCCTGTTAATATGCATTCACGTACACTCACCAGATGATTTTTGTAACAATATTTTTCAGTTTCTATCACTCGCGAAACTAATTACTGATTTCCTGATGAATGCTTTATTATAATACCGTAACGGTATTCTTTAATTAATGGTATTCTTTAACTAGATAGCCGACATCAGTGGAAGAGTAAGCAAAATCCTTCGTTCGTTTATATCCACCATTGCGAATTTGGACACGGAGAAAAACTCTCAGCAACTGGATTCAGCTAAGGAAGCTTACAGAGAAGGAACTGGCCGACAAATGCCGGGAAAATTCAAGAGGCTGCTCAACAAGATAGCGAAAAAGGTACGGAAATTGTGCAAAGTAATGACTTACAACGCACTCTATGCAACTGTGGGAGATCGCAGTATTTCCCAATCTGCTCTTGGCATTAGGGTTAATATTCCCTCCCTGGTTTTATCACACTGTTGAGTTTCAGAATACTAGGGCTCATTTATTGATGTGATTTGTCATTGCGTATTTGTGATTGAGTCAAGATTTGTTTTATAGTGAAGTTAGCTATTTTGGTATTAATGAGGATTTCGAAATATCTTCTTAATTATAACAAATATTTATATCTCCCATTTACCTTCAAGATTATATAACAAATAAAACATGTCTACACTTTATATTTTTGTCATAAAAATAGTTTCATTATTAAAGCTGAAAAATTAGATATATTGTTCATAACATGAAATATTACTATATTTATACTAGTTCTCTTCATCATTCAAGAATTGTTATATATTTGTTTATTGTAAATAATAATAATTATATAATGCTTTGTATTTGGAATTATAATGCTTTATCTTATTTTGCAGATTGCTGCAAGTAAGTTGCACTTCTAAATGTCCTGTTTTTCAAGATGCTAGTAGTAAATATCACACTTCATCGAAATTATTATTTCTAATTTAACCCGCTACTTTGAAATATATTGCTTTTTTATCTTTTACAGAAAAGAGCGACGAACAAAAACAGTTCTCTATATATACCCAGTACGGTTCCAGCAAATGCGCAGAAAATAAAAACACTAATCCGATATATTCCGGATATGTAGCTTCTAGTCCTAAGAATCACCTCGGCTCTGGCGTGAATTTGCTTTGTTTGCCAAAGAATCCCGTGGACATGTCTTCTGAACCAACTATGCAGAGAAATAACAGCATTCTCGCTGGAGTTAAATACGGAGAGCTAAAGACAAGACCTTTCAATTTCTTTGACAACAAGATCGTCTTCAATGGTGTGGTGTGTTCAGTATGCCTTGTGAATGCACAGACTGTGTATACATTTCATTTTATACGTCTCTACATTTTGGTAGGATTATGAAGTAGATTATCATTTGCCATTTTTTATGCGATCTTCTACATTTTCATGACAGGTAGGATTGTTACAAGTAGATTATCATTGCCATTGCATACGATCTTCTATACATTTCATTTAACCTGATTGTTTCAGTAGATATACACATTTAAGTACTTCTACATTTCATGGTGAAGGATTGTTACAAAAGTAGATTAACGTGACGCTTTTCTACGTCTTCCTACATTTCATGTAATTGTTACAAAGTAGATTATCATTGCCATTTTATACGTTTTCGATTTCATGGTAAGGTTATTTACAGTTTATCATTGCCATTTTATACGTCTTCTACATTTCATGGTAAGGATTGTTACAAAGTAGATTATCATTGCCATTTTTATACGTCTTTTAAACATTCTATTTAACTTGACTTGTTTAGTGTGTGTAAAAGTGGAATTTCTACATTTTATGGTAAGTATTGTTACAAAGTAGATTATCATTTTGCACTTGAGCTTTTACACGATTCATAAAATTCTGTTTAAAGTTATTTAAATTATAGTAATTGCTCAAAGTCTTCTACATTTCTTGGTGGGATTTTTACAAAGAATGATTATCATTGCTTTTTATACGTCTTCAGCATGGAGGATTGCTACAAGTAGATTATCTTTGCCATTTTTATACTATCTTCACATTTCATGGTAAGTTTTTACAAAGTAGTTTATCATTGTCCCATTTTATATGTCTTCTACATTTCATGGTAAAGTATTTCCTTAGTCTTACAATGGTAGGTTATCATTGCCATTTTTATATAGCCATCTTTTAACATTTTGTTTGACTTGTTTAGTGTGTAAAAGTGCAAATTTCTACATTTTATGGTGAGGATTCAGTACAGTAGATTATCATTGCCATTTTTAATCTTCTACATTTCATGGTAAGGTTATTACAAAGAGTATCATTGCGCATTTTATACGTCTTTTAAACATTCTTGTTTAACTTGACTTGTTGTGTGTTGTAAAAGTAGGAATTTCTACATTTTATGGTAGAGGATTGTTCAAGTAGTTATCATTGCCATTATACAACAAATCTTCACTTAACCAATATGTATATGATGTTCTCCTAGTAGATATGTCACGATTCTCCAGAGCCTATGAATTCAGAGCATAGTTTTCCTTCCGGATTAATTGCAAATTTCCTCGCATTTTGAAATGTTTCCTTAACTTTTGTGTATGCCAGTGTATTTTATAAAGGTATGGATTATAAATGATAGACTAAAATAAAAAATAATTAAAACAAAAGAATTTCTACTTTTAGTTCCTCGCATAAGAATATATTTTTAGATTGTTTTTATTAATTTTAAAGCGTGGGGTATGACCAGAAAAATTTATTAGATTTTAATTACATATAATTTTAATTTTTAATGAGTTCAGAGATTTTACTATTCATGATAGTATCTGGGAATCATTTCCTTTTAATTGGCTGAGTTTCACGCCTATAACGCTTTGCGATTTTGTTTTGACTTACAGATTTTTATATTTTCTACTTACTTTAGTTCACTAATAAATGTCTTTTCTAAGCTTTTTTATATCATGTGTTGCGAATTTTTCAAGAAGAACACGTTTTAAGAATACTAGCGTGTGCTTGACTAACTTTCAGGTCATGGACTGTCGGGAATCAGGCGGATGGAACGCAGGTATGCCGGTTACGCCATGGTATCGGAAACAATGCAGTACGGACGTATTATGTGGCACTCCGAAGACTGGAAGCCACTCAGGACGCTACGTAGGACTCCACGATCAGAATGCCTGAAATTCGTTCTCTCTACATCGATAAAAGAATATCAATGTATTTTTTGCCTTGCGCTTGTTTGTTCAAAATAAAACAATTTTGCATTCTCTTGAAAATTATTTCCATTTTATTTTGTTGCTGATAAGCTCACTAAGTTGAAATTGTCAAGCCAGAGGTCTCAACTCCTGGTAAAAGAGACTTCCAAGCCAAATGCGTAGTAGCACTCATTAGTTCAATTTTCAGACTGGACATTCGCATGGAGAGACCGCTCACAACCAAATGGCGGGTAGCACTCCCATATCGTTCCAATTTTCCAGCTGGACATTCACGGAGAACGTTCAGCAATCAACTGGATAGTACTCTCCCAAGTTCCTTTCCAGCCTGGACATTTGGAAGACCGTCTCAATCAAAATGGCGTGATAGCACTCTATATCGTTCCAATTTCTCGCTTGGAAACTCACGAGGCGCTCCAGACAAATAGGCGTGTAGCACTCACATCGTTCCAATTTTAGCCCATCATTTAGGAGGGTCACTCGTTTAGGCTCATGCCATCGGTCCTTCGATCCCCTAGGGTTCTGCTTCCTAATCCCCCCCCCTGCTTTCAAAACGGATCCCTCCCCACTGGTCTAAATTTTCGGTTTTTCCTTTTCTGCTGAGACCTTGCTCCCCTCACCACGGTCCGCATTTTCAGTTTTATGACCAACCTCAAATGAACGGCAAAGATGAAAATCCGAACTTTCGACCGCATCGCGCCGACTGCCAGTCAGTTTTCTCTCATTGACGGGTAGGGTTTTGCGTGTTGCACTCAATGTGTGGAGTGGTCTCCCGTGAATAGGTCAGCTAGGTACGCAAATAGTTAGGAGTGGCATTAAATTATGCATTAAAATGAAGAAAGGAATTTTGTTTTCATTCTTGTGAACTATGTTTATAATATCAAACGATCAACTAATAAGCACAACTCTGTGATAAAGGCATAAAGATAGTTAATACCTTTCACGCACAGCACTTGTGAACTAACTACTCGTCTTATGCGTATGTATATCGCATGAAAACTTTGATGACGTCCAGACACGAGTGTAATATGGTCCATGAAATATTGCCCATTTAAAGGATTAATAAAAAGCTAAATGTGGTGCAATTGCGTTTATTTTTAAATGAGGACGCATTTAATAAAGTTCAGGCCGAGCTTCCAGTCAGTAGAGTGACTCAATGATCAAAGAAACAAAGATTTAAAATTTTTGATTATTTAATAGGACGAGAACAAACATTAAAATGACCACAACTATGAAAAAAGGATAAAGAAGAGGATAGAGATTAAGGTCTTGCCCTTTACGAACATTAAAAGTTGAGCCGATATCGAGTGACATACTCGTTCCTCGAAATTCAATATTGCGTGTCCCCAGAGGTAAAGAAGATATCTTGGCAATCATAGAAAGCCAGCAGATGAGTGTTGCCGTCACATGAGGAAAAACTATATTT
The DNA here is from genome assembly GCA_013235015.1 of Araneus ventricosus. Lineage (NCBI taxonomy): Eukaryota > Metazoa > Arthropoda > Arachnida > Araneae > Araneidae > Araneus > Araneus ventricosus. Next base: position 20,803 of record BGPR01015469.1, read on the forward strand.
CTCACATGACAATTCGTTGCCATAGTTATAGTAAGAGGTATCCCTTCCCTAGATTTCCCGACAATGGATACACAGGAAAACCTAGGGCATCTGAGAGGAAGGCGTAAGAGCCATAAAACAAATCGTAAAACATGGCCTCGTCTTGCATAGTGAGAGGGGTTCAGAAGAGGGACACAAGTATCGTTTGTATAGATCCCACAGAGTAGAGCGGACAAAAGACGAGCAGTTGCATTGACCGCCTCCAATGATTAGCGGAAGGAGGCGCATGACTGCAGTTGGATGATTTATTTCTCGCTGACAAATCACAAGGAATTAATTCTTCGGCCACTCCTCTGGGCTCAGAAGGAGTAGGGGAGTTTAGAAAGGAAGACGGAGAGAGAAGGAACTGATATAGCTGAGTGAGAGTAAACACATGGGTGCTACTCGAGTGTTGGTTTGGAATCTGAAGTTTGATAAAACAGGCTTTTATTGACCCGTGATTTTAGCCAGTGGCTAGGCTAGCTGCTTTGGTAGGCTGTGGGAATTGAATAATGGCATCAACTTTGGGGATCCTTCTACAGGAATAGCCAGGCGTTTGCATATTGCTGTCAAATACCGACCCCAGTATCTCTTATATTGAATATACTTTTAGCCAGAGCCTGGCTATCTTAATCTATGGTGGATTACTGAAATCTATTAAGCGTTCGATAAAACCTCAGTTTCGTCTGCCGATCCTCAGTGTCTACAAGAACTCGCCCTGAGTTGCAACCGGTTCCATCATTTTGTTGTCATGGCATCAGGCACGCAGGGACATGGGAGCTTCTTGTCATGTGCTTAGCGCCTCCCATGTCCATGCAACCAGTTCGCGTTCAGTAGCAGCTGTCGCAGGTATCAGGCACCTTAGGGCAGCGTTCTAATCATATAGCGCTTTAACTTATTTGATATTCACTTGGACTGCCAGCG
>BGPR01015469.1:21769-36585 GCA_013235015.1 Araneus ventricosus
CGAATCCTACTGTTTTATATAACAAAATTCTTAAAATGAAACTTCAAACCGCAACCAAATCCACACTGGTTAATAGTCCATAGGTCCGTCTATTCCAGTACGTGGAATGTTCAATCAAACGTAACATGCCAGATAAATATAATTTGTGCTTAATTGTATTTTGCATCCAATTTGAAATTCAATTGGATCAAAAGAAATAGGTCCAAATTTCATTATTCAACCGTCTTCACCAGCAGACTAAAAAATCGGAGAAATCAAATCACTAGGAGGAGTAAAGTACTCCAGACGCACCGAATCACGCAGCAAATGTAGGTCGGAATGGTAATCCCGGCTTTGAGATAGGGGTTATAGGGGCCGTCTCAGGAAAACCGCTCTATAAGCCAACGCAGAGTGCTAGGGACAAGTACCAGGAATTATCGTGATCGCAACTGCCATTTAGAGACCATAAGCGTAAAATACCGCGACTGACAATGATGCTGCCTAGAAGTGTCGTAACGTGGGCACTGCATGGTATCGACGTTTTTAAATAAGTTGACATCTGTCGATAAAGTTACGACATGCGCTATTTCAAATGCCTCAATACTTGATAAGCTGAGGATAACAAAGATGCAGAATGATGTTTTCAAACGTGCAAAATTGATGGTAAGAACCAGGCACGTAGCCAGAAAAAACTCTATCAACTTACATTATCAGGAAACATGATCATTTGATGCTTTTGGTCTTAAATGGCAATTTATGATCACGATGACTCATTTTCTAACACTCCTACGGGGGGGGGCTTGGCGATGATTTTTTCTGAGACAGCCCTCTAACAACCCCTTATCTCTCGTTATTAGGGATTGCATTTGACCCTGTATTGCTGTGTGATTCTTGAGTCACCTATGTGCCTAGTAGTTTGTTCCTCGGTTTGAAACTGCCTTATATAATAAATACAGGAAAACGTATATTGTAGATGCATACCAGGAAGTTGAATATTTCCGCTGGCTTTATTTCTTATATAATGTGTATGCTGTGAACTCCTTTTGTAGCCAGTCCTTCTTAAAGCAGTACATCTTCTTTAGTTGCATTTATACTGCTGATTTTAAAGCACCCTACTAATCTGTCTCCTTGTGTTTAACTACTTCTCCAATCTTTCATAATATATGGTGGTTATATAGGTTCTATTCTCAGCATAAATGTGCGCAAGGAATCTTTAGTCCTAACGATGTCGTTTTACAACTTGTATTTGAAATTTTCCCAGATCTCATATTTTAGATAGAACATCAATCTGGACTAACTTAGTTGGTGCTGTAAGAGACGTATAGCTAATTTACTGTATCTAGACTCATCTTTATGACTATAGCTGTTGCCTGGAGGGGATTTGACATTAGTGAGTATGCAGTGATGGTGCAGTATACTCTAAATGGTTCTGCAAACATTAACCTATGCACTTGGTATTTTTTGGAGTCTCAGTATTGTTTATATTTGTTGTCACACCTTTAACGTAGCTGTTACGAAGTTGTAAAGTTGTTTTGATGTTATTTTGGCGACTCAAAGTTATGACTTTAAGTGGCAAAAAAGGAATCTTTTAGAAAAATCCTGAACCGTGGTCCCATTTCACTGGGGAGCCAGAAATGCCACGAACCTTCAGAGAGCACGTCATTCCTTGTTGAATAGGTAAAAGCAGATCCTCAAACAAAGAGCAGTGAGCTTGAAATTTTGACTAATAGAAGCAGTGTGAGCCAATGAGAAACCTTTGAGGCTATTGAAAAGTGCTGTCTGAGAGCTAGATTTATTGTGATCTCTGTTGTAAAATTGTACAAATTGCCTCTAGTTTTGTTATCTGTGCTACGTTAGTGTTTTTGTTGATGAAAGCTTTATGGAATAAGTCACAAGTTTATTTCAATTCCTTATTATTCACATTCCCTATTATATATATATATATATTATTTGTTCAAATTTGATCGAGTTTGCAAATAACTTCCCGATGTAGGCTGAACTTGAAACTAAACACCATAGCTCAGAGACTAGATGACAATACAGAGTAAAAATCCCCTTTCTTGTCTGTCATTTCATATTTTGCATGACGCATGCGCAAAGTAGTTTTCATTTATCTCGAAACTATTTGGTAACATTATAGTTTCGTTCTTGGATATTATCGATGGCCCATGGGTCATCGTGAACACCTTCCATATTTAAGCCATATCTTTGCATGTCATACTGCGTTTTCATTTATCTCAGCTTATTCAAACACTTTACAGACTTAGGCGATAACATTGGCTATCCATTTTAAGGGACTTTGGCAACAAAGGAATTTTCATAGATTCACATCGTTAACGATATCTTTTATTCATCCACTCAAGTTCAAATGCTTAAACTTGATAGTGGATGACACTTCTGATGTTAATACAGTTTTTTTCAAATATTATTCATTAAATTAAATTTAATTAATTAATTTTAGTTTTACATGGGAGAAAAAATTTTAATTAAAATTTTTCTTTAGTTAATCAAGTATGGAATTGCACGACTAAATTTTTTTTATTATGTTATTGTTTTTTATCCTGCCTGTTAATCGGTGCATTCACGTACACTCACAGACATATTTTTTGTAATCAATATTTTCAGTTTCATCTCTCTGCGAAACTAATCTACTGATTTGATGATAGATGCTTTATAATAATACCGTAACGGTATTTTAATTAATGGTCTTTAACTAGATAGCCGACATCAGTGGAAGAGTAGCAAATCCTCCGTTCGTTCATATCCACCATTGCGAATTTGGACACGGAGAAAAACTCTCAGCAACTGGATCATCAAGGAAGCTTACAGAGAAGGAACTGCCGACAAATGCCGGGAAAATTCACAAGGAGGTGCTCAACAAGATAGCGAAAAAGTACGAATTGTGCAAGACAAATGACTTAAAACGCACTCATGCAACTGTGGGAGATCGCAGTATTTCCCAATCTGCTCTGGCATTAGGGTTAATATTCCCTCCCTGGTTTTATCACACTGTAAGTTTCAGAATACTAGGCTCATTTAGTCAAGTGGGATGTTTGTCATTGTATTTCGTATTGATGTCAGATTTGTTTTATAGTGATTAGTCATTTCTGGTATTAATGAGGATTTGAAATATCTTCTTAATTATAACAAATATTTATGTCACCCATTTACCTTCAAATTTATATACTAAAGAAAACATGTCTTTACACTTTGCTATTTTTATAATAAAAATAGTTCATTATTACTGAAAAATTAGATATATTGTTCATAACATGAAATATTACTATTTATACTAGCTTCTCTTCATCATCCAGAATTGTTATATATTTTTATTTAAATAATAATTATATAATGCAGTTTGAATTATAATGCTTTATCTATTTTGCAGATTGCTGCAAGTAAGTTGCACTTCAAATGTCCTGCTTTTCCAGATGCTAGTAGTAATATCACTACCCCTTCATCGAAATTATTATTTCTCTTTTAACCCGCTACTTTGAAATATATTGCTTTTTTATCTTATACAGAAAAGAGCGAGAACAAAAACAGTTCTCTATATATACCCAGTACGGTTCCAGCAAATGCGCAGAAAATAAAACACTAATCCGAGTATATTCCGGATATGTAGCCGCTCTAAGAATCACCTCGGCTCTGGGTGAATTTGCTTTTGTTTGCCAAAGAATCCCGTGGACATGTCTTCTGAACCAACTATGAGAGAAATAACAGCATTCTCGCTGGAGTTAAATACGGAGAGCTAAAGACAAGACCTTTCAATTTCTTTGACAACAAGATCGTCTTCAATGGTGTGGTGTGTTCAGTATGCCTTGTGAATGCACAGACTGTGTATACATTTTATGGTAAGGATTGTTACAAAGTAGATTATCATTGCCATTTTTATACGTCTTCTACATTTCATGGTAAGGATTGTTACAAAGTAGATTATCATTGCCATTTTTATAATGTCTTTATATGACATTCTGTTTAATCTTGACTTGTTTAGGGTGTGTAAAAGCGGAATAGTCTTTACATTTTATGGTGAGATTGTTACAAAGTAGATTATCATTGCCATTTTATACGTCTCTACATTTCATGGTAAGGATTTGTTATAAAGTATGACATTTTCATTGTCGTTTTATACGTCATTTTTAATTACATTCTTTGTAAATCTTTTAAACTTGTTAACTTGACTTGTTTAGTGTGTGTAAAAGTGGAATTTCTACATTTTATGGTGAGGATTGTTACAAAGTAGATTATCATTGCCATTTTTATGTCTTTTTTAAAACATTTGTTTAACTTATGTTAGATGTGTAAATGCCAAAGTCTTCTACATTTTATGGTAAGTAGTTTACACAATAATAGATTATCATTGCCATTATTTTATACCTCTTCTACGACATATTGCAGTATAGGATTGTTACAAAGCTAGATTATCATTGCTACTTTATAATGTCTTTAACACCATTTTGTTTAACGTCTGACTTGTTCTACAGTGGTGTGTAAAAGTCATTTATATATCTTCTACATTTTCATGGTAAAGTATTGTTGACTGAAGTAGATTATCATTGCCATTTTATATCAGATCTTAAACATTTTGTTTAACTTGACTTGTTTAGTGTGTGTAAAAGTGATTCTACATTTTATGGTAAGGATTGTTACAAAGTAGATTATCATTGCCATTTTTATACGTCTTTTAAACATTTTGTTTAACTTGGCTTGTTTAGTGTGCCTAAAAGTGGAATTTCTTACTCATTTTTCACCGATTTACAAGTGGTATTTGTGTTTTGAGATTTGTACACTTGCGTATTCTTGGTTACAATCAGTGACGGCTCGTTCATTATGTCTGCAACGCTGCAGTCCCCTATAATTATTATTCTAACTTGGCATTTTCGTTTCTTTATTCTTATTTGATAACTTTTACTGGTTATATCAATAATCAATAAAATGGTAAAGGAAGTAATAAAAACGTAAAAGGAAGACGGAAAACAACTTAACAAATATGAGAGCCACGGGCTTGAGCTGCAGAGAGTTTTGTTCCTCCGAAGGATCAAAATTCGCACACTGAGCAATAAATCAGAAGAGAAACAGAGCACCTTCCGTCCTTGAATTTAGAACACTTAGCTGCAGAACAAACCACGTTTGACAAACGATTTCCACCTTCGCTTCCTCTCATTTTTTTCTTTTTCGCTTTCAGAATGCTTGATAGCTGATGACTGTGTTTAGATAACTCTTGATTCACTTCATGCTGCCTCGACAAAAGCGTGTTAAGTTTATTGAATATTCGTTTTCGATTGTTAAAAATCGCCCTTTGAGAACAAGATGATTTTCTAAATATAATTTTCTAAAATATTATTCAGTTAAAGCTTGATATAAAGAGAGATCAATCATTATTATTCTAAGAGGTATCTAAGGAAAGCTGAATGTTACAAACCTTCAAAAAATCGCATTTTCACAGCTTTCGCTGAGCGAAAAATTGAACATAAAAAATGCAGGTCGCATTTTGCCGGATTTGAATATTGTTCAAAACCCCAGTACAAGCGAAAGTTTTTGCCGCACTGCTTGTTTCTGAGCTGATGTGCCTCCACTGGTGACAATGCACTATTTTGATAAATTAAGTTCCTAATTGTCAGTTAATCTTTTAATCAGATTAGATTTTTGTTCCATAATGGTGGTTCTTGAATTTAAGAAACATTGATTTCAAGAGTCCATAATATTTATAATTATGAATTATAACTGATGGACTAAAAAGTAGAAAAGAATTAAAAGCAAAAAGAATTTCAACTTTTAATTTAAGAAAAATTGATTTCAAGAGTCCTTAATATCTATAATTATGAATTATAAATGATGGACTAAAAAGTAGACAATAATTAAAAGCAAAAATAATTTCAACTTTTAATTTAAGAAAAATTGATTGCAAGAGTCCATACTATTTATAATTATGAATTATAAATGATGGACTAAAAAGTAGATAATAATTAAAAGCAAAAAGAATTTCAACTTTTAATTTAAGAAAAATTGATTGGAAGAGTCAATACTATTTACAGTTATGAATTATAACTGATGGACTAAAAAGTAGACAATAATTAAAGGCGAAAAGAATTTCTACTTTTAATTTAAAAAACATTGATTGCAAGAGTCCATACTATTTATAATTATGAATTATAAATGATGGACTAAAAAGTAGACAATAATTAAAAGCAAAAAGAATTTCAACTTTTAATTTAAGAAAAATTGATTGCAAGAGTCAATACTATTTATAGTTATGAATTATAACTGATGGACTAAAAAGTAGAAAATAATTAAAAGCAAAAAGAATTTCAACTTTTAACTTAAGAAAAATTGATTGCAAGAGTCCTTAATATCTATAATTATGAATTATAAACGATGGCCTAAAAAGCAGAAAATAATTAAAAGTAAAAAGAATTTCTACTTTTTAGTTCACTAATCTTCTAAGATATGCTTTTATTAAATTTATTTACAACTTGATTGCTTTCATGATTGTAAAGATGAAATTTTGAAATCAGTTTTTCTCGCACTTCCTGATATGCTAGAGATCTGAAACTTTGTAGAGTTGTGAGTTCCCGATAACAATATAACACTTAAATATTTCCAGAACTTAATTATCAGTTAATCGATAAGTTTTAAATTATTCCGTATGAGAGGCGCCATCTGGTAGTGAATTCGAGAAAGAATAAATTACAAGATTTCATAATACGAGGTTTGTTTTTTAAGTAATTACCGTTTTGAAATTAAAAACACACAAGTATACTTTTTTTTATCAATTTTATTTTTACATGAAAGCTTGTACTTTTTCTATTTTTCAACATAATGTTCACCAATATTAAGGCATTCGTCATATCTTACAACCAACTTTTGAAATCCATCCTCATAGAAATCTGCCGCCTGCCGAAATCTTAAATTATTGCATATTGAGCACAACTTGCAATAATTTAAGTGTTCTATCACAATCCCAATAAGAATGCTTCTTGAAACTTGAGGAAACCATTAGACAAAGATGAAATCGTAAAGCGTCTGTTCTCTCGAAAACATTTCCATGAACTTTCTGCACCTGACAGCATGCACATTCGTGCAGCCATTTTCATATGCTTTAACCCATTTTCTTACCATTCCTTCGCTCATAATGTTTTCTTCGTACCATAGCCATTTTTACATCTTTTGCATTAAGAAAACGAATTACAAAGCGTATTTCACAGTCGGCGAGATTTTCAATTGAGTGAGGCATTTTAAATACTCACAAACAGACGTAAACACGGTCGGATTCTTCCGTAATGACTTTTGTGGCTAGCCAACAGAAGCATAACTAAAACAGGCAGCAGGTCACTGATAAAAATCAGTCACAGCACTTTCAGTAGACCAAACTCCAACTGACTGACTCTTCGTTTGAGAGCTTGCTTTTACACCTTTTCCAACAGGAAGTGACTACACTTAGTAATCTCTAGAAGGTTCTTGATGTTTCCGGTTCCGAGTAGAGATAGGATTAAATCTCTTGTTTCTTTTGTAAAAGTTTCGTTTTGCCGCCAAAGTCGCGAAGTCGCCAAAATGATCGCCAAGTTTGTCACCAAAATGGTCGCCAAGATTAGCATGTCAGAGAAAAAAAATTACAACTTTGCAACAATATGACACTGCAAATGGTAGTTAAGACACTGACACCAGATAATTGTAAATGTACCTGTGTCTCTAACATTAAACAGATCGCCACACCGGCAAATTCTTTATAAGCCAAATTTATATTTGTGTGATATAGTAAATCCAATAAAAAGAATTATATATATATATATGTTACTGTGAAAGACCGAAATTGGAGAATGTCAACTTTCACCGGTGAAAGTTGACATTCACCGGTGACATGACTATGTGAATGTTGACATTCACCGGTGACATGACTATGCGAATGTTGACATTCACCGGTGAAAGCCAGTTGGTCGACAAAGGCGGCTAGTATGCAAGAAACCGACTGCAAGATATGACCCACGAGGAATATCATAAGAAAGAAAATTCCTAAATATTCATTAAAAATTAAAAATATAATATAAATGTGATATATATATATATATGATTAAAATCTCAATTTACTTGGAGTTTAGTTTAGTCATATAAACGTCCCGTTTTGAAGCAACACGGGGATATTTTGAGACGAACATCAGAATTTTGAACCGCTGTTAGATAACGACCATTTACTTAGAGTATTTCTATCGACGCCCCACGCTTTCATGCTTTTGTTAAGACATCTCTATATTTTTTGATAAAAATATTTTTAAACTTTTTTACTTTCTCGTATACGAAGTATACAAAGAGAAAGTATTATAATCACCAAAAAATATGAACTCGAGATTTTGACGAATCTCCACGTTTTAGACCTCCCTGAGTCCGAAAAGCAGAATTTGGGAATCATGTTTGTCTGTGTGTCTGTGAACACGATAACTCGAAAACTATTAGAGCTACGGGGATGAAATTTGGTATGTGATCTTTACACATAATTTGTAGGTTTCTATCAAATTTTAGACAAAATCCGTCTAGGGAAGTCTGCGTGTCTGTCTGTCCGCGGTCATGCGAACTCTATAACTCAAAAACTTGAATAGCTAGATAGATAAAATTTGGTACACAGTTTTATCATCATGAATGTTGGTCCGTATAAAATTTTGGGCCAAATCCGTCAAAGAGTTGACTGTCTGTTGGTCTGCATAATTTACTTTTGAAAAGAATCCGTTATCTCCATGCGCATGCGTACTGGAAGCAATCTTCTGTGCACGAGAAAGATATGGAGCGAATTACGTCAGTTTGTCCTTGAGCCGGTAAGAGCGGAAAATCGGTACGCATCTCTTTGAATTTGATTCTTTACCTAGATATTTTTCAATCACTGTAATGAAAAACCTGATAGTCATTGGATTCTGGGTAACAAACAGTAGGTTCGAAATCTTTTAGCCACGCGGGGTAAGGGGAACGGCATCTTTTTGGGGAAGTATACGAGAAAGTTTAGGGGCGAACACTCTCGTTAGTTTACTACGCTAACAAAAGCACGTTTAAAATTTTTTTTTAATTATTATTATAGCATCGATATATTATAGCATTAAAATTGTCTAAAATCTGGAGGCCAAAATAAAATTTTAAAAGCGTGAGGCACTGACAGAAGAAAAATGTAAGTTAATTGAATTTTAATCACACTTATAATTTTAATTTTTAATGAAGGTTCATGAATTTTCTATCTCATGATATTCGTGTGGGCTAAATTTCCTTTTAGTGTTATTTTCAGCAACTAACGCTTTTGCGATTTTGTTTTGACTTCCAGATATTTTATATTTTCTACTTCTTTAGTTCACTAATAAATGTCTTTTTTAAAAGCTTTTTATTATCATGTGTTGCGAATTTTTTAAGAAGAACAACCGTTTTTAAGGAATACTAACGTGTGCCTAACTTTCAGGTCAGCAAGACTGTCCGGAATCAGGCGGATGGGAACTGCAGTATGCCGGTTACGCCATGGTATCGGAAACAATGAAGTACGAGACTGTGTGTGTGGACTCGAAACTGGAAGCCCACCAGGACAGCTACGTAGGACTCCACGATCAGAATCTTAAATTCGTTCTCGCTAAACACCCCGATAAAAAGAATGTCAATGTATTTTTGCCTTGCGTTGTTTGTTCGAAATAAAACAATTGTTAGCATTCTCTTGAAAAATTATTTCCAAATTTTTATTTTGCTCCGAAGGCCACTAAATCGAAAATCTTTTGTCCACAGCCCAGAGGGTCTCAACTCCCGGTAAGCAGAGACCGTTCCAAGCCAAATGGCGTGGTAGCACTCCATATAGTTCCAATTTCCAGCTGGACATTCATGGAGAGACCGCTCCAAACCAAATGGCGTGATAGCACTCCATATCGTTCCAATTTCTCGCTGGACATTCACGGAGAGACCGCTCCAATCCAAATGGCGTGGCAGCACTCCACATCGTTCCAATTTTCAGCCCATCCATTTAGGAGGGTCACTCGTTTAGGCTACATGCATCGGTCACTTCGATCCCCTAGGGTTACTGCTTCTATTCCCCCTCCTGCTTTCAAAACGGAATCCCTCCCCCACTGGTCTAAATTTTCGGATTTTCACTTTTCTGTGAGAGCCTTCTCCCCCTCACCACGGTCGCATTTCAGTTTTATGACCCAACGCTCCAAATGCAAAACGAACGAAGATGAAAATCCGAACTTTTCGACCGCATCGACCTGACTCTCGTCGGATTTTCTCATTGAGGGGTTGAAGGGTTTTGGAGCGGTGCACTCAAAATTGTGTGGAGTGGTCTCTCCGTGAATGGCCAGCTTTAGGGGTACGCGAAAGTATTGTTGGTAGTGGCATTAAATTATGCATTAAAATGAAAAAAGAAGGCTTGATATTTTGTTTTAACAAGTTCTTGTGATAATTATGTAAATCCGAAAGTCAATAATAGCAACAGCTCTGTGATAAGGCATAAAATAGTTAATACCTTTCACGCACACATCACTTGTGGAACTAACTACTCGTCTTATGCGTATATTGGTAACACATATCGCAGAAAACTTTGATGGAACTCCAGACACGAGATTATACAGAGTGGCCATAAACTATTGGGCCCATTTCAAAAATTAATAAAAAGCTAATAATGGTGCAATTGCGTTTATTTTTTAAATGAGAGCGCATTTTATAAAGTTCAGGCCGAGCTTCCATGTGGGTCAGAGTGACTCCAATGATCAAGAAAGCAAAGATTTAAAATTTTGATTATTTAATGGGACAGAACAAACATTAAAGATGACGCCAACATAGAAAAAAGGATAAAGAAAGGATTAAGATTGAGGGTACTGCCCTTTACAGAACATTAAAAGTTGAGCCGATATCGAGTGACATGCTCGTTCCTCGAAGTTCGTAGCTCGGATGCTACGGATTTACGCGGATGCTACGGAAGGACGGGGTAATTACAGTTTATGCTATCCAACGACCATCATTGATGTAAAATCTCGTATCACAGCCGCTATTGTCAGCATCGACAGAGACATTCTACAGAAAGTTTGGACAGAAAGAACGAGGAGTGCATATTGAACATTTGTGATGCTTATAGTGGAAACCTGAATATACAGGGTGTATACGAAAGAATACCCCAAATTTGGAGGGCTACATCTCCTCATCAAAATAAGTAAGCGCTCCATTCTATGAATAGTAGTGAATGTACGCAAGTTCTTTATTCGGCGAGATAAAGTGTTTTTTCCGTCATTGCCGGCGAACATGGACGAAATGAAAACGCGAATAACTGCAGCCAACCAAACTATAACACCGAAATGAAAACGCGAATAACTGCAGCCATCCAAACTATAACACCGAAATGAAAACGCGAATAACTGCAGCCATCCAAACTATAACACCGAAATGAAAACGCGAATAACAGCAGCCATCCAAACTATAACACCGAAATGAAAACGCGAATAACTAAAGCCATCCAAACTGCAATACCGAAACATGCTGAAAAAAGTGTGGAATGAGTTTTCCTATCTGGTTCGTGTATCTGGTAGTGGCCACATTGAACATTTATAAATTTATAAACTTTAAAATGTAATTTTTGATTTAATTTCTCCGAACAGAATGTAAATTCTTGTGATTGCAGCCCTCCAAAGATGTGGTATTCTTTTACTAACACCCTGCATTTCTTTCTGAAGTATGTTTCTTTCAAATAAATACAGCAACTATATTTTGCACAGTAAATCTTTGAAAACAGGGCATTCATTTTAACTCACCCTGTATGTTAAAGTTTGATTTTACATTGAATTCAATATTATAATTACTTTAACACTGTGTACAAATATTTCTGTTTAATATATAAAAAAATCTTTCCAATCTGGAAATTCCCACAGTTCCTAAGTGTCACACTTTTGGCAACTTCAAGAGAAAAGAGAACGCTAATAAGATATATACAGACAGAAAAAAATACATTTTAGATCCAGACAACTTTAATCATCAGAATTTTTGCTAGTATTTGAATGAATGACTTGTGAAAGAAAAAAAAATGTAGACTGATAATACGCGAGAGCGACACGAGAGTTTTTTGAAGAAACTGAAAAACACCTGTTGTCTTTTGATGATAAATTTCCACTTCGATTCAGAAAAAGAGTATTTCTTTTTTTCTGGATCAGCAAATAACGGACTAATATCAGCATTTTAAAGAAATATCTGCTAGGTCAAGTTTTAGAACATGATAAATATTGGATGAAAAGACAAGTTTTCTCAACAATACGTTGTGACAAAGTATAAAGAAACATTTAGGAAAAGAAGAATTAAAAGGTATGCGTAAGATTTTTTACATCAATAATATTTAGTGAAAAAATTCCATGGTAGAATATATACACCCAAATGTATCATTTTAATGTTATTTCTTACATTCATCTTTAGTTAAAATTTATAATAAATTTATCTAATGAAAATATAACCAGTGTTTCTAAACATGAATAAAAATGTGTCACTTTTTACATGCTTTTATTCTGCTTGAGTTGTTTCATATTTGTAAAGACGAAATTTTTATTATCAATTTTTCTCTCTCTTCCTGTTGTGTTAAAGTTCTGAAATTTTGCACAGTTGCATGTTTTTGATGACACACGATTTTAATACTTTTAAAATTTAATTTCCAGATTTAATTAAAATCGACACTTTAATTAAAATCGATTGATTTTAATTAAAGTTTGATTTAAAACCAGTGGTGCCACCTGGTAGTGAAGTTCTGAAAAACAGATAACAAGACACCATGATATTTATAATAATAATTTATAAATTAAAGACTTTATAAATATCAAAAAGAATATAATAATATATTGAAAAAGTTTTTTAAAAGATATTTAAAACACCAAAATGTAGAAAGTAGTATTTTTTTATAAAAAATTTGTGGGTGAAAACAACAACGCAAAAGCATGAGGCACTGAAAATATTTAATTCCGAAACATACTTTAATAGTTAAACATATTATGAATGCGACTAAAATTTCAATTTACTGAGAGTAGATCTAATAGCTCTTGACACTTCAACATTTTTGTTTTGACCCTTAGATTTTTGATGAAAATTTCAATTTACTGAGAGTAGATCTAATAGCTCTTGACACTTCAACATTTTTGTTTTGACCCTTAGATTTTTGATGAAAATTTCAATTTACTGAGAGTAGATGTAATAGCTCTTGACACTTCAACATTTTTGTTTCGACCCTTAGATTTTTGATGAAAATTTACCTTCTATTTTTTCGATGTCTAATAAAAATGTGTTTTAAGAACTTCTTTATTTTTATTTTGTTATAAATTAATTTGACATATAAAATGGGAATCATTCTAAATTTTTTAAAAATTGTGGCATGTTTGAAACTGGGGTGGGGGTAGTGGAAAATGCGCGTAGCTTTAACTATGCAGAGAAAGCAAAATATGAAATGTTTTATCAATAATTCAAAATTTTCTACCATTTGTTTTATCAATTGTATAATTGATTATTGGCAGGTAGAAGCATTTTTTCAGCTTTCTTTTTCGAGAAATAGCGCATTTTTCAAACGGATGAGTTATAAATAAGACAATACAAAATACAAATGTCAATATAAATACAATAAAATATAAACAGCAAACATAATAATCAATTACAAACATAAATAAAAAGTAAATACAAATATACGTTATAAATAAATAAGCTTACATAAAAATAAGCAAAATTAATAAAATGTAATAAATAGGAAATAGAATTTAAAAAAAACAGAATAAAAGAAACAAAATTAAATTATAAGAAATACGACCTCATGCAACAGGAGCAAGAAACGAGAAGTCTGAGGTACAATTTAGAAAAGAGAGACAGAAAAAATATCTAAAATACAATTTTGAGAAAGAAAAGAAACAACAGCAACAGCAAAACGACCTCTATTACACAATTTAGGAAGAAAAAAAAGAACCGATAACCCACCAATTGTATAACCAATTTTTTTGTAATGTATTGTATTATATCGCATTTCACTAATATTTGTATTGAAATTTTTCCTCCCTCCGAGTCGTGACTAGCTTTACACCCTTTGGGCAAGCAGGGTTGACGTGGGGATAAAAAAACAGATGAGCTAATGGCATTTAATCAAAAATATTACCTTCTAGATTTCAATGCATTCTTCAGAGTGTGGTGAAAAAAGATGTGTTAGATGATATAATCTAATTTAATTTGTATATTTATGTGAATTTATTTATTAGATGGAGATCTTTCTTTTAAAATTTCCAATGAAATGATTTAGTTCATCTGTATGAATAAAAGTTAAAATTCATAAATTATTTTTACGCCATATAAATCCGATATTTATATAATATTTACTTAAAGTTTTGCTCACAATACAACGAATAATAAGGAAAATTTTAGTGAAGGTTTTGCGACAATGAATTAAGTAGTTCATTTTTTTATTGATTAAGAATTATGTTCATATATAGAAAAGACCTTTAGTGTTACTCATCCTATTGGATGAAAATATTACATCAATTAGTAGCAGTAAAAATATTAGTTTTTTTAATCCATGTCTAAGTAGGTAACCCTTGATGAAGTCTAATTGGATGGATTCTTTTATTCTTGCTCTACAATTTGTTAAAACTTAATTTCTTTATTTTTCTGATCATATAAAAAATGTCTTGTCTGCCTTTGTTTACGCATTTACACCAGCATCATGCGCGCTACCGAAACATTGAATTGTATTATATTTCTTTGTCTTATTAATTTCATATATATATATAAATTTTTGATTTTCTAATTATATAACAATCATATTATGTTGTTTATCAACCTCCGAGTTGCCACTCGCAATGCATAATTATATTTGTTAGGAA
>BGPR01015470.1:0-34958 GCA_013235015.1 Araneus ventricosus
AGTCGACCGATCTTTTCCGGAACCACTTGGCATCGATGAAGGAAGTGCTATTAGTTTCTAAAAAGTAGACAAGTCTGCGGTTGATCATTTTTTTCAAGGAGCTATTACAAGCAGCTAGTTAAAGATCGGACGATAGCTGGAAGGGCTAAATTTGATTCTTTTACCAGCTTTAAGGAGAGAATATTATAACTGCTTGTTGCCATAAGGTTGGAAAGTAAATGTTTCATTCCAAATTTATTATAAAGGCGCAATAAATTTTCTGAGAGACGGAAGAGATTTTAACTTCACAAGATAACTAATATTACTAGACCAGGGGAAGATTTATAACAGTAGATAAGTAAGATTGAAATTCTTGGAAAGAAAAGTTACTATTGTATTGAAGATACGACTGTGAACAAAAGTTTAGCGTCTGTTTTTCAACTTCCGATTTGTGATTTAAAAAGGTAGAGGTATAGTTACGGCTGCTAGATGTATCCGATAAAGTTGAAGCAATAGAATTTGCTATATTTTTTGGGGATGATATAGTTTGACCATTGACATGTAAAACAGAAATTGAGTTTGAGATGGATGCACCAGATGCTTTTTTAACCTTTTGCCACAATTTATAGCTTGAAGTGGAATAAGTGATGGTGGATATATAATTGATCCATGAAGCCCTTTCGCTGCGTCGTCGGATACGACGGAATTCTGCTCTAGCCATTTTAAAAGCAGTTAAATTTGAGTTAGTTGGATATCTTCGAAAGATGCTCCAAGATTTATCTTGTCTATTGAGTGCCATTTGGCAGTCTTGGTTCCACCAAGGTTTATTTTGTTTCCTCCCAGAATTATGTGTTTTTTGAATGTCAGCATTTGCAGCGTCATTCATAATTTTGGTTATAGCATAAACGGCCTCATCTATGGAGCTGTTTTCGATCATATTAGTTGTGATGGCAGCGAGACGAGCAAACTTAGTCCAGTTTGCCGCTGCAGAAACGTATCTTTCAGGTCTGTTACTGTCGAAGTGGTTATTCATGTTATCACTTAAGGTTAGAGGAAAATGGTCACTATTGTGGAGAGAATTATCTATTGCCAGATCGAAAAATGGATAAATAGACGGAGAGCAAATGGCTAAGTCAATTGAATGGAAAGTTTTTGTAGGCTGATGAAAATACGTTTGTTGATCAGAATTTAATATGCAAAGATTATGATCTGTTAACAACTGCTCAATTTGAACACCTCTTGAATTTGAGTCCGAGCTTCCCCAAATGGAACTATGGCCATTGAAGTCGCCAAGGAGAATAAAAGGGTCTGGGAGTTGGTATATAAGTTCATTCAAGTCAGTTTGATTAATCTGTTGATTTGGTGTCAAGTACAAGCTGCAAATGGTAATTAGAGATATGGTATGTATCCGGGCGGCTATGGCCTGCAAACTTGTGTTTAACTGTAAAGGTGCTGAGGGGATGTCTTTCGCAATTAGCAATGCCACTCCCCCAGAAGCTCTATCACTATCATAGTTTTTATTTAAAACAGAGTAATGTTTAACTTTTATGTTATCAGTTGTTTTAAAATGTGTTTCCTGTACGGCAATGCATGCTGGACGATAGGTATTAATGATGTCTTTAAGATCAGAAATTTTGGTCTTGAGATCACGACAATTCCAAGAGCCTAAAGATGCCATGAAAAACGACACGCACAAGGAAAGAAAGGAAAAAAGGAAACCCAGGGCTAAGAGTTTGCAGCAGCTGGTGATGAATCTTCCAAGTCGCTGGTGGACATGTCGTCATCCGAGGGATGAACAGAAAGGACAAGATCACTGTCAACGTGTTCATCTAGTTTTGATTTAGGGTTTTTTTAGAAAGTCCTCTCTTGTAAGAGAACGGGAGCGGGACAGAGATTGTAAAACGTGACCTCTCCTTTCTGCCAAAAGGCGAGCTTTTTTGGCTGCCTTTGATTCTTTAACCAACTCCCATTGGTCGGAAGCCTTTGCTTGTTTAGCATTTTGAGAATGCTTTTTGAATTTGGACTGAACTGCAGAGGATGTCGAAGGTGATAATGTTGAAGATTTCGTTGTAGAAACGTTTTTCACTCGCAATACATTTGGTTTAACAGGCTTAAGCTTTATTAATGGTGGGACGATAACTTTAGTAAGACGTTCATCTGTTTGTGAAGGCTGAGAGGTTGAAGATTTCAAGGCATTAGAATATGACATAGAATTTTGTTCTGGGAATAATAATTTCTTGGCTTCATAGTAAGAAAGATTTTGCTTTGTTCTGACCTCCTGTATCTTTTTCTCTTTTTTCCATTGTGGGCAATCCTTTGAATCTGCTGAGTGAGGTTGTTTACAGTTTGCACACAGAAGCTCAGCACTTTGACAGTCGGATGTAAGGTGATCTACAGAAGCACACTTGCAGCATGTCTGTCTTCCACGGCAGGCAGTTTTGGAATGACCAAATCTTTGGCATTTAAAGCATCTAATTGTGTTGGGGATGTAGAGACGAGTTTTGTAGTAAATATAACCGGCTTTGACTGTAGAGGGTAATTTTGTAGTATTGAAAGTATTACATGTTTTGTAGCTACGAGAGTGGTTCCTTTTTTCATGAAGATACGTTTAACCGCTCTCACTCCTTGTGAGGACACACCTTCCAAGATTTCTTCTGCGGTAGATTTCATTAATTCATTGTCTGATATTACGCCTCGGCAACTATTTAAGGTGCAATGAAGTGTAACAGTGACTGGATTGTTTAGAAAAGATTTGGCTAAGAGGAAAGATTTTGTCTGGACAGCAGAGTTAGTTTCAAGCAATAAATCACCAGAACGAAGTTTTTTCACTGATTTTGGGCTTCCGCCAATTCCTGCAAGACCTTTTTCAATAGCAAATGGAGACATTTTTCAAGTTTTCTGTCTGGAATAGAAAGAATAAGGAAACGAGCGTATTCTGAAAGCTTGTCGATGTCAGTAATTTGAGAACCCATGCGAGTTTGAATAAAATTCGGGCCCCAACGGCGCCGCCCACCACGGAGCCCAACTGGGGAAGGCAATTACCGGCTCTGGGTGTTCCCAGCCTCGGCATCCACCTTAGCACTAGCCGGGGCCTATACGCTCAGGGCCACTCCCAGGAACGTTGACCACCCTTAACGACAAGTACCAGGAGTTAACCACATTCGCTTTATCCCCTTGAGCAGACCAACCAAATGGCTGGGATACCGGCCGATTGATACACCGAGGACCAAAATGTACCACCCGTCTAATGGGTCGCCACGCACGGCCAGCACGTGGGGGTAATTTGCTGTCAATGAGAAGCAAGAAGCAAACAGAGTGGCAACAGCTTCTCATGGAGAGCTCCCTCGCCTACCCTCGAGGGAAGGAATGTAAAGGCAAAAAACTCAAAAGGAGGAATAAACGGAAGGAGACAAGACACTAGGTTCATTGCTATGGGAAATTCGTTGAATGATGAAAAACGTTGGGAAACTGTTTCGCGCTTAGTATTGATTCGCTGCCCACTGAAGGGACCAGATTTTTTTTGCCCATACGACATTTGTCAGGATTCAAGCCCAGCGGACCGCCCACAATGGAGCCCAACAAGGGATGGCAGACACCGGCTCTGGATATTTCCAGCCTCGGCGCTTACCATGGTGCTAGCCGTTGCCTATACGCCGAGAGTCATCCCCGGGGACAGGTGACCACCCTTAACGCCAAGCCCAAGGAGTGACCCCTTCGCTTGATCCCCTTGAGCAGACCAGCCATGCGACTGGGATACCGGACGATTGACACACCGGGGACCGAAATGTACCACCCGTCTAATGGGTCGCCGCGCACGGCCAACACGTGGGGGTAAATTGCTGTCCATGAGAAGCAGGAAGCAAACAGAGCGGAGGCAGCTTCTCATGGAGAGCTCCCTCGCCTACCCTCGAGGGAAGGAAGGAAAAAGCAAAAACTCAAAGGGAGGAAAAACTAGAAAGGAGATCAGACACTAGGGTACCTCGGGGTTGTGAACCCGTCACACCTGAGGATGGTTGGTTGGTTGTTTGGGATTTAATGGCGCAAGAGCCATTTTTGGCTAAACTGCGCCAATCAAATGGTAAAATTCAACACAGTGGTACTAAAATTTTAAAAGCAATGAAAATGTGAAAAGGAAATTGCTCGAAATGATTCAGATGTAAAAAAGCAAAAAACTGAGTTAAAAGGTCTAAATGCTCATAAAAAACCCAATCGTCTTTAAAAAGTTAAAAATGTTTGGGTGGTGTTTTTCACCCACCAAGTCTTGCAAGGTAACAGACGATGAATGGAAATGATCAACACGAAGAGATTTAAAACATGGCCATTCAATTAAGATGTGATGAACAGTAAAAGTCTGATGACACGTGGGACAAGCAGGTGCCCTTTCGCCAAAAATGAGGTGCTTGTGTGTGAAGCGAGTATGCCCTATACGGAGGCGAGTCAATTTAACATCAACCTGTCGTATAGGCAAAATGGGCCACAAACCAATGGAGGATTTGACGGAACGCAGTTTGTTATTGGTTAAAAGATCCCATTTCTGCTGCCAAAAAGAGAATAAGCCAGAAACGAAAAACTTTTTAATATCCATATAAGGAAGTGCTCGCGGAAGAAACGCTGAGGCTGGTTGGTTGGGGTTTAATGGCGCAAGAGCCATTTTTGGCTAAACTGCTTCAAACGTATTGTAGATAAGCAGGATCACGGTGCTAAAACATATGGTGATATAATAAAAAAGGTAGATAAAATTCTAAAATCATTTTGTGGTTATTCATAGTAACATAAGAAAGGATAAAAGCATGTTGCCAAAAATGGATGGATGAACGTCCAAAAAGGATCAACAATGCAAGGTTTAAAATGTTAGATATAAAATATGTCTAAAACGTCACATGGTGGGCAAACAACGAAACGCTGAGGCAAATTTTGCAATAGCATCAGCTGTTTCATTACCAGAAATCCCCACATGACTCGGAACCCAGCAGAAAATATTAAAGCTTTTATTCCGAAGAAACTGTAAAATACATAAAATTTCTAAACCAACCGGATGCATGTGAGTGTCATAACGAGAAAGAGTTTCCAAAGCACTCATGCTATCAGTGTAAATAATAAAATTGCGCTGGCTAGAAGGCGAAATTTCCTGGAGAGCACAGAAAATTGCCACTAACTCAGCAGTATGCAGACGATAGCTCAGTGTATCAGATGGAAAAACTACACCACAACCAACATGTCCATCTGATTTCGAGCCGTCTGTAAAAATGGGAATGAAGGAAGAATACTGATAGCTACGGTGGTGAAAAAGTTGTTGAAAAGTAACCGGAGCAGTTGAGGATTTGTCGAATCCCGAGAAGGGACTCAAATAAGAAAAATATGGGATATCCCAAGGCGGGAAGCAGAAGAAATCAGAAGACTGGATGGTAACAGTATTAAGGTCCGAGTCATGCAGAAGAATTTTAGCTCTCTCACAAAAGGGCAGAGCCCAACAAGGGAAGGTAGTTACCGGCTCTGAACAATCTCAGCCTCGGCACTTGCCTTGGTGCTAGCCAGAACCTATACGCTCAGAGTCAACTCCAGGAACGTTGACCACCCTTAACGTCAAGCCCTAGAGAATGACCCTTTCGCTTGATCCCTAGCAGACTAACCAGACGGTTAGGATACCAGCCGAATTGATACACCGGGGACCGACAGTGCACCACCCGTCTAATGGGACGCCACGCACGGCAAACACGTGGGGGTATGTTGCTGTCCATGAGAAGCACGAAGCAAACAGAGCGGCGACAGCTTCTCATGGAGAGCTCCCTCGCCTACCCTCGAGGGAAGGAAGAAAAAGCAGAAACTCAAAAGGAAGGCAAAAACTTGAAAGGAGATCAGACACTAGGGTACCTCGGGATCGTGAAGCCCGTCACACCTGAAGAAGGTGTGCCCTTGAGGGGGTCACACCTGAGGAAGATGTGCCCCTGAGGGGCAACAGAAGTAGGCTCAACAGAAGTAGGCTAAGTGGTTGAAAAAGGTTTCAATGCAGATTGATGGGTAGATATGTTATTCTTTCTTGGAATAGGGTTAGTAACTTCACGGTGAGAGGTGGTGTAAAATTTTGCGATCTTTTCTGCTTTGGCGATGGTATCATTTGTTTTAGTAGGAGAGTTCTTTTTCAACCTTTTTTGGTTTGATACAAGTTTAAAATCAGTGACGTCTGGCGAGGCCAAAGTTTCTTCACTGACCGAAGCAACAGATGGAGAGGATAGAATTGGCAAGTTGGTTATTGAAGAAGATGCTTTTGCAGTAGAATCGGATGGTTTAGAACTAAGAATAGCAGAGACATCTGGATTTTTTTGGACGGATGGTGCAGAAAATGAATTTTTTGTTACAGTAACGTAACTATTTCCGTGTGTAGGTGTCTGTGATTTAACAAGTTTACTTGCTTCTTGATAAGATATCTGCTTTTTTATTTTTGTGGAGATTATTTCTTTCTCCTGTCTCCAGGCAATACAGTTTCGAGAAAAGGAAGTGTGCTCCCCCTTACAGTTAACACACTTCTCTGTACGGGTGCAATCAGTGCTTTCATGCCCAACTTCTGCACAACGAGAGCAGGTTAGTGTTCCGCGGCATGAAATTTTCGAATGTCCGAAACGTTGGCACTTGAAGCAGCGGAGTGGGTTGGGTATATATGTCCTAACAGAGAGGCGCATATAACCTGCTTTAATATGTTCAGGCAATTTGGCGGAGTCAAAAGTGAGAATTAGGTGCTTTGTATTTAGGAGCTGGACATCCCTCCGTATTGATATACGCCGTACATGGCTCACCCCCTGACCTTGCAATTCTTTAAGGATTTCTTCTTTAGGAACATTAAGCAATTCTCAGTTCACTATTTCTTCTGATTGTTTTCGGGATTGAACTTCGACCAGCAAGTCACCGGATCGAAGCTTTTTAGTGGATTTTACTTCACCTATGCTACCAGTTATGGCTCTTTCAACCAGAAATGGAGACACGAAATGAAATGTTTCACCACTAGTGGATACTCTTTTAATAAGAAGGTTGGGAACTTTGATGTTGTGGAATTAGATGCGATTCGTTGCCCACTAAAGGGACCAGATTTTTTTTGCCCATACGACATTAGTCAGGATTCAGGCCGGGAGGCACCGCCCACAATGGAGTCCAACAAGGGTTGGTTGGTTGTTTGGGGTTTAATGGCGCAAGAGCCATTTGTGGCTAAACTGCGCCAAACGTATGGTAGATAAACAAGATCACGGTGATAAAATATATGGTGTTATATTAAAAGAGGTAGATAAAATTCTAAAATAAATCTGAAATTCATAGTTGCATATGAAAACATAAAATCATGTTACCAAAAATGGATAGAGAAAGGATGAAAAGAGAAAAACATGCAAGTTTTAAAATATATCAAACATAAAATATGTCTAAAATCACATGTTGGGCAAAGACCAAATAAAATGTCAAGGACTAAATCTATTTAGAGAAAATGTTTAAAAAAAAGGAAAGAACTATGCAAATTAGTTTTAAAAAACAATTCAGTGCAGGTCATTTGTTTTCAAAATATTTTCTTTTTAAAAGCAAACAATGTGCAAAACGGAGAAGCAATAATGCTACCTGTTTCTGTATTTGTTTGCCTTTTCAGGTTTTGAAGGGGGTGGAGGACTGATAACTGCAGGTGAGTCTTCCAAATCCTCCGACATGTTATATTCCAAGGCATCCTCTTCTGATGCAGAGGAGGAGTTCATCTCGGCATCGGCATCAGATTCCCGAGATTGTAATAACCTTTTTTCCAATGGAGGGAGAACAGCCATTGGTAAAAGTTCAATGTCGACAGAACTAGGTTTGGTGGTTTTAAAGCGTTTCAATGCAGATTGAGGACCAGAGACGTTATCTGTTGTTGGAATAGAGTTAGTAACTTCACGCGAAGAGGTTTTGTGAGATGTTGAAAACTTTACTGCTGTGGAGATGGTGTTATTTGTTTTAGAAGTAGAGTCTTTCTTCAACTTTTTTTTGTTTGTAACCAGTGTGAAATTAGTTAAGTCAGGCGATGCCAAAGCTTCTTCACTCACCGGAGCAACAGATGGTTTGGTTTGGTTTGGTGGAGTTTACTGGCGCAAAAACCATTTTTGATTATGGGAGCAACAGATAGAGAGGATAGAATTGGCAAGTTGGTTATTGGAGGAGATGCTTTTGTAGTAGAATCAGATGGTTTAGGAAAAGTAACAGCAGAGGCATCCGGATTGTTTTGGACGGTTGGTGCAGAAAATGATTTTTTTGCTACAGAAACGTAACTATTTCCGGGTGTGGGTGTCTGTGAATTTACAAGTTTTCTTGCTTCTGGATAAGATATCTGCTTTTTTATTTTTGTGGATATAATTTCTTTCTCCCTTTTCCAGGCAATACAATTTCGAGAAAAAGAAGTGTGTTCCCCCTTGCAGTTAACACACTTTTCTGTTCGGGTGCAGTCAATGCTTTCATGCCCGACTTCTGCACAACGGGCGCAAGTCAGTGTCCCGCGGCAAGAAGTTTTTGAATGCCCGAAACGTTGGCACTTGAAACAACGGAGTGGGTCTGGTATATATGTCCTAACAAAAAGGCGCATATATCCTGCATTAATATGTTCAGGTAATTTGTTGGAGTCGAAAGTTAAAATCAGGTGCTTTGTATTGAGGAGTTGGCCATCTCTCCGTATCGTAATACGACGGACATGAATCACTCCTTGACTGTTTAGTTCCTCGGTAATTTTTTCTTCAGATTCGTTGAGTAACTCGCCACAGGAAATAACTCCCTTAGACGAGTTCAATGTGGCATGGGGTTTGACAGTTACGGGAATTGTCGACAGTGACTTTATTTTTGCTATTTCTTTGGCTTGCTTCGGGGATTCCACTTCCACAAGAAGGTCAACAGACCGAAGTTTTCTAGTTGATTTTACATGGCCTACGCTACCTGTAATTGCCTTTTCTACCAAGAAAGGCGAGACACCATGAAAAGTTTCATTTTTTTCAGAAATTCGTTCGATTACAAAAAATGTTGGAACATTGTTTCGCTTAAAAGAAGAAGTATCGATTCGTTGCCCACTGAAGGGACCAGACTTTTGTTTGCCCATATGCCATTTGTGTATGTTCAGGCCCGACAGCACCGCCCACCACGGAGCCCAACAAGGGAAGGCAGCCACCGGCTCTGGATATTTCCAGCCTCGGCGCTTACCATGGTGCTAGCCGTTGCCTATACGCCGAGAGTCATCCCCGGGGACAGGTGACCACCCTTAACGCCAAGCCCAAGGAGTGACCCCTTCGCTTAATCCCCTTGAGCAGACCAGCCATGTGGCTGGAATACCAGCCGATTGATACACCGGGGACCGAAATGTACCACCCGTCTAAAGGGTCGCCACGCACGGCCAACACGTGGGGGTATATTGCTGTCCATGAGAAGCAGGAAGCAAACAGAGCGGCGACAGCTTCTCATGGAGAGCTCCCTCGCCTACCCTCGAGCGAAAGAAAGAAAGCAATAAACTCAAGGGGAGGAAAAAGCGGAAGGAGACAAGACACTAGGGTACCTCGAGGTCGTGAATCCCGTCACATTTAAAGAAGATGTGCCGCCCCTGGGGGGCTGCCCGCTGGAATAGATACCGTGGAGGAAATTGAATCACACCACCACTATCAGCATAGGAGCGTATTATGGGAAAGTGATCACTGTTACATAGATCACTTCCGACGGTGAAATACAGCATCGGCAGAAGTGTAGGAGAACAAATGGCCAGATCGAGACTGTAGAAGGTGTGTGTGGGTTCGTGAAAGTACATTTTTTCATCATTATTGAGCAGACAGAGACAGTTATTGGAAATTAACCGTTCTATCTGGCGCCCACAAGAATTTGTAACATTCGAACCCCACAATGTACTATGCCCGTTGAAATCGCCCAGCAAGATAAATGATGTAGGAAGCTGGCCCACTAAGGTATCGAGATCCTGTTGACTAATAACATCGTGAAGTGGCAAATAAACACAGCAGACTGTAACTAAAGTTCGAGCATGAACTTGTTTAGTCACAGCCTGCGAAGAAGTGTGCAAAGCACGAGGCGTGCTCGGGTATAAATTAGAAGTAAGGATACAAACACCACCTGAGTGATTACTTCCAGTGGCTTTATCCTTCCGAACACTGTTACAGCCACGCAGTTTAAGAGGGTTATTGGACGACAAGAATGTTTCTTGGAGTCTAATACGAACAGGATTAAAAAAGTTAATAAAACCTTTAAGTTCCTGTAATTTGGATCGAATGCCGCGACAGTTCCATGAAAGGAAAGAACCAATTAAGAAAGTGTTGGAAGATTAGAAGTAGGAACACAAGGTGGAGTGTCCGAGGCATCGCAGTTCATCTGCAGATCTTCATCCTCATCTGATAGATGAAGTTTGAGATGGGGGACTTAGGGCACGCCACCAAAAATGGACGGGAAGTCTTTGTTGACTATACCCCTATCAGCAAGTCCCAAAGAGACTGAATTTTGATGGGCAGATTTTTTTTAATTTGGCAGGGTGAGTGAGTGAGTGAGTTTCGGTTTTATGGCGCAAGGGCCAGACTTGGCCATGCTGCGCCAAACATATGGTAAGACGTACAGGCAAATTTAATTTGGCAGGGAGATCCATCTGAGACAGTCCACGTTTGGCTTGTTTAAGCTTTTGTGACTGTTCAGATTTTGGATCGTGCCCTGTTTACGTGTGCACTCGATACCTCAGGAGCACTCGTGGCAGTTGAGTCAGAGTCAGTGTCCGAGGAGTTTCCATCACTTGCATCAGAGGTCGAGTGGACTGCTTTGGCAGAGGATGTTTCATTTTTATCAATTTTATTTTTTTTTATTTTTATGGTGAGCATTACGTAAACACGAAGAATGAGCGTTGTTTGGCGATGTTTTCTAGAATTTTGAGGCAGTGTTGGTTGTCACTTGGGTATTGTTTGCAGATTGATTTTTAGAAGATATTTTAGATTTTTTCTTTAATTTTACTTTTGTAAATTCAGATGTGTTTTGTGAAGCTGGAACTGCAGAGGTTTCAGAACTAGGTTGAAGTGAAATGCTTATTTTTATTGCGAGATGAGGAAGCTATTGGTATAGGGTCAGCAGAGTTTGAAGTAGAAAGGGCTGGATTGGACATTGTAAATGGTTACAGTGAGGACAATGGATGGTCTGGTAGGCGGGATGGCTTTTTTCCACGACAGAAGCGTAGCTCCTACCTTCAGGTGCTGACTGTGCTTTGGATATTCGTCGAGCTTCAAGGAATGTATGTTATTTTTAAATTTGATAGCAACAACTTCTTTCTCTACTTTCCATTTAGGACATTAACGCGAGAAAGAAGTGTGCTTGCTTTGACAATTAACACATTTTTCAACGGCCGTGCAATCAGTGCTCTCGTGGCCAGCCGCACAACGCAAGTAAGTGTCCCGCGGCAGTTGGTTTTGGAGTGGCCAAAACGCTGGCACTTGAAACACCTTAATGTATTGGAAATGTATGATCTTACGGAACAGCGAAAGTATCCAGCCCTTACATATTCCGGCAATCGAGGTGTGTTAAACGACAATATGAAATGCTTGGTAGGCACAAGTTCACCATCTCGACGAATGTTAATGCGCCGCACATCTTTAGCACCTTGACCACTTAATTCCTTTGTGATTTCTTCAATAGTGAGATTGAGGAGCCTTCCACAGGTAATGACGCCTTTAGAGGTGTTAAGGGTCTCGGATGACTTCAACAGATACAGATAGTGATGAAAGGGACTGTAATTTCCGGATTTGGAGTGCTTGCTGGCGAGAAGCAACCTCGACAAGCAAGTCAACTGAACGCATTATTTTAGTTGATGTCACAATGCCAACACTGCCTGTGATGGCCTTCTCGACGAGAAAAGGAGAAACATTTCCAAAATTTTCATTGTTTTCTGATATACACTTTATGATAAAGAATTTTTCGAAGTTTTGATTAGAGGATTGCCCACTGAAGGGAGTTTCTTTGGAGGAACAATGCAAATTTAGAATGTGATTGGGTACCCGACGGCACCGCCCACCACGGAGCCCAACATGGGAAGACAGCCACCGGCTCTGGGCATTTCCTGCCTCGGTGCTTACCTTGGTGCTAGCCGGGACCTATACGCTCAGGGCCACTTCCGGGAACGTTGAACACTCTTAACGCTAAGCCCTAGAAGTTGACCACTTTCCCTTGATCCCCTTGAGCAGACCAGCCATGCGACTGGGATACCAGCCGATTGATACACCGGGGACCGAAATGTACCACCCGTCTAATGGGTCGCCACGCACGGCCAACACGTGGGGGTAATTTGTTGTCCATGAGAAGCACGAAGCAAACAGAGCGGCAACTGCTTCTCATGGAGAGCTCCCTCGCCTACCCTCGAGGGAAAGAAGAAAATAGCAAAAAAACTCAAGGGGAGACAAAAACGTAAGGAGAAATAGACACTAGGGTACCTCGGGGTCGTGAATCCCGTCACACCTGAAGATGTGCCCCTGAGGGTTTTAATGATTTCAAATTAAATGTTATGCGTTCTTTTTCTTAATTTAATAAACATTTCAAATTTCATACACAATTTGTAACAATGCTTTCTGTTATTGTAATTAAATTCAAACCATTGATCGTTTTATCAAATCCTTCATTCCGGTATTTTTACCATTGTGAAAGTTATGATAAAAATATTGTTTTCTTTGATGTTAACAGAAAGGCAGAAATTTTATTTAGCTTTTATTTCATAGCATACACCTCTTTGAATATGTTTGCGCCACAAAACAATGATGTTACTCTTTCCGCAATGCTTCATTTATTTTTACAAATTTTAAATGATCCTAATGGTTGGTTGTGTTGTGTTTTCTGGCACAAGAGCCATATTTGACTATGCTGCGCCAATAATGATCATAATGAATGTTTAAAATCCTTCAAAATTGTTGAGCCCACTTCCTATCGGAGGGAGAGGGCCTAAGGAGAAAAAAAAGAACACTATGCGGCTTTTTTCCGGTCAGTGACAAAAACACTAAAGAGAAGAGAAATGTACTCCGGATAATGGCAAAAAATACAAGATACGAGAGTTTCTGCTGTTGCCGTAGCAATGATCGGCAGGGGGAAATGGAGTACGAAGGACTACGAGATTCTTGCCAGGTGGTTCAAAGTAAGGAGAGAAAAAGGGTGTTTCACTGCTGTTCCAAAGGGAAAGTTGATTAACGAAAATCAACGAAAGACGCTTCCGCGAAAAACACTTTTAGTAAATCGAAAGTGTTATAAGCACTTGAACTTGAAAATATTTTTATCCCGAGCAACGACGGGCATATCAGCTAGTATATCATAAACAAAGATCAAAGTAAAAAGTGCTAAATGTATTTCTAAAAGCCATTAGCCTTTAAAAAGCTAAAAATGTTTGGATGGTTATTTTCATCCACTAAGTCTTGTAAAGTTATAGTTCTATGAATGAAAATGATCACGGTTTCGTTTTAAAGATGGGCATTCGACTAAAATGCGATTAACAGTAAAATTCTCATGACATGCAGGACACGATGGTGCCCTTTTGCCAAAAAATAAGATGTTTATGAGTAAAGCGAGTATGTCCTATACGGAGGATTGGATATTGAAGTTTATTGGCACAAGAGCCATATTTGACAATACTGCGAAAAGCATATGATAGCTCTACAGGCACACGGTAACATTTAAAATTGTTTAAATTCTAAAAAATTTGCAGTCGGTATGAAACAAAATCTTATGTAGGTACCATCAGGGGATGGAAAATTTTGGATTTTTTTTCTATCCACAATCTTATGTTGACTAATATTCGAAACTCACCACCAACCTTCGTCTCGTCAAGAGGCATGGGTTGGCCGAATTTAACTATCGCAAGCAATTTATTATATAATTTTATTCGGAAGTTCTAGAAAAATAAACTTTTAGTGATTACAAGTATGTCTGTGCTCTTCGAAGATAGTAAGATCAATATTAATGACTATATTTTTAAATAAAAATTTGACCAACTTAATTTTAGTAAAAAAATCTTAAACATATTTATTCCAAAAGTAATGCTAACTATTAATAAAGTTAAAGATAGGGGCTAGCTTGGGGATTTCCTTTTATCAAAATTTGCTAAAATATTAGGCGAGTGTGGCTTTATCGCTCTCCAAAAGAAATCAGAGGATAGCCATATTAGAAAATTTATTTAGGATGCTCGAGCCTAAAATTCGTAGAAATAAAGAACAGCTCTTTACAAGATGTACAATAGATCTAAAAATTCTGATGCAACTAAGGAGTTGATCTAGGGCATTGGAGTTGCTTATCGTAGAAAATGATCCAATTTTAAGATTAATTTAACCTTTTATAGTAACTTGGCTTGGAATCAATTTTACAGTTGACGCCAGGAATGTTTTTATTTGCTCGCTCACCAAGGATTATCATTTACCAAAACCCGCAGACGCCCATAAAAGAGCTTGGTTCTTAAATTTAATCAATAACAAACAGGCTATCGGGAAAATGTCGGAAGCTTTTAGGGTTAGCTGGGGGGTGTGCAATTCCCTGACTTCACCTGGGGACATTTGATGATTTTATCTTAAAACTTTTTAATGTGTTTGTTGACATTATTTTAAACTTGTGTATAATTGATTTTAAGTATGTTATTATTTTTATATTTATCGACCCGGGAGGTTGGGTGTGACTTTTCGAATGGAGTGGGCGAAGTACGTCGGGAGTCTTTGTACTCCTGGTAGGGCCACCCTAGGCGTAAAGGCCAATCCATCACGTCTACTCTTCCCCTTGGATTAATTTTATTATGCCATCCTTCATTTGATCTCATTTTTGTATATATGGTGGTTCTTTGGGTCATTTCATTTCTCTTATTAGATAAATTTTTATAAGGATTTTAAGCAAATAAGTTTTTAATATATTATATGTTGATTTTAGTAATATTTAAATAAAATTTTTAGTATTTGTAAGTCTTTATTGACTGCTATGTACAGCTTTTTAAGTAATACCGCTCTCCCATACTCACCTCGAATACCTGGTCAGTCCTTACGTTCCGGGCACCATTATCTGCAACCCCTGCGGCTATATTAGGGATTCTTACCCCGCTATCATCCTGGTGGTGTGTCACTTCTGCTTCTATGGTGGTTGATCAAGCTGGTCTTTTTTTTTGCCAATTTATTATATGGGACCCTAGGGAGTTTAGGGACCTCTTAATGTTAATATCTGATTGATTGAGCTTTGATATCTTTATTGAAGTTATGGTTGGATGATTCGAATTCTTGTTGGGTTTGGATGTCTTGATTTTAGGCTCTGCGCTTGCTTCGCTTTAACCATCTTGGCTTTTAACTTTTTTTATTGATTAATATGTGGTAACTCGGTTTGATTCTTATAGATTTTAGTTTTGTGTTTGTGTGTTGTGTTGTCCGTGTGTGTGTGGTGTTTGTAACTTGCTTTAGTTTTATGTATTTTTAAATACTACCCCTGTTCTTGGGTAGAGATTGTAACTTGGCTTTTTTGACTCAATAAATCTTGCCCGTGGGGCCGGGGCGCGCTGTTCCTTCGGCGTGCTTGTGGGTCCCATCTCCCCGCCGATTTCCTTTGGCCCTAAACCCTTTGGGTGGGCGGAATCGGCGAGGGTATGTAGTATGTAGTTGACGTCAGGAAAAATATAGGCTACTTTTCAAATTCGTTTTCAAAAAAGGCAAAAAGATTAATAATGATTCTGACGCTGAATATTCTGCAATGGATTTTCTAAGGGCACTTGGACAGAAGAAAAATATGAAGAATTAAATCTGTACGAGGATTGGTTGTCGACTTTTTATGGAGCAAGAGTCAATCTTCACGAGGAAGATGAATATACAGTCAGTACCGGCTATATGGTCACCCGCTTATATGGTCAGTTTTCTAAAGTCCGTCTAACTTAATAGGCAACATGTGTTAAAGTGCACAGCTTATATAGTCATTTTATATTCCTGGTTATCGATTATATGGTCATTTTTTTTTATCTTTTCAATGAGGTTATCGTTTTTTTTTGAAAAATAGTAATTGTTATAAGATTTCTTGAGGCGGGGAGCAACACTGAAAATGAATGACCACAAGAAAAAAAGTCAGTGCGACCCCAGAGAGGACCATATAACCGATACTGATTGTATAATAGATTTGAAGCCGAAGGATTTCACGTTGGAAGCAGTTTTGCTATCAAAAACCTCCGAGGGAGTGGGTTATTGTTTTATGGCACAAGGAACCAGACGGTCCATGCTGCGCCAATCAATCGGAAATATCCGAAGTTTAGATTATGAAGCTTTAGTTGAAGATTTATTAAATCGTTTTTTCCTCAATATATTATAAACCATGGAGATTTTTACAGACCAAATTCTGACATCATAGAACCTCTTTCTCCATATGAATTAGAACTGGTTTTCGAAAATTTAAAAAGGTGGAAAGTTTGATAGTTTAGAGAGGTGGAGCTTGGTTTTCGAGGTTAACAAAATTTTATAATTAAATCTCTAATTTTTGTTTTATATATTCTTATTTTCCCACTGCTCTTAAGAATGCTAAAAAATTTTTTCTTCAAAAACCAGGCAAAAAAATCAGACTAAGTATCTGCTTACAAACAAATCTGCTTGCTCCCATGTTTTGGGAAAATATTAGAAAGGTTATTTTTGTATATAATAAATCGTTTTCAGATAATAAAGTTATTGATAAAAATCAATTTGGTTTTAAACAAAACCACAGCAGAGAGCTGGCGATTCACAATATTATACAAAAAAAAATCAAATATTTAACGATTGCTAGGTCGCACTGGTATCTATCTGTTGACATCAGCGTGGCGTTTTTCAATATGGACCGATAAATTTTATTCCAACAGATGAATTCTGATAGTATACTTTTGTTTCTTAGATATTTTATTGTTATCACATGGATAGGTATCGTATTTTTAATGATCATAGTTTGTTAAAGTTTATAAGCAACGCACCAATGACTCCGTTTTAGCCTCTTTTCTTTTGGGTTTTTTATTTGAACCCGATATTGAATTTAAATAGTGATTTACTCCTTCGGAATCCCCGACACCAGAACTCAACCTCGACAGAGGCCACTAGTCTACGCTCGGCACCTGACGCCACATTTTCTGATTCCCAGCTTCCGAAGGAGAGGAAAGACCCGTCCGTGAAAACTCGTGAAAGATCAACTTCTTGACTATTTAAATTCACGTGGCCAAGACTTCCAAAAATTCGGTGAGGCCTTTATAACAGGCAAAAGAAAGACTTGAACCAGCCATCGATGCCGATGAAACAGTATCGAGTGGAAACGCATTTCACCCGACAACTCTTATCGAAACTTTGTAAACGTAAAACTATCACCGAAAAGAACACGAAAGAAAGAAATATCATAGAGGCAAAAGAAATATTAAGTAGGCAGCTATCATATGATGATGGGAGTAATCAAAATAATCAAGGTAACGAAGATTAAAACTTTAACGTATTTTATAGGAATAATGATAGACGTCGGAATATAACTGACACGCAGCAATGGCAGCGAGACATTGTTGTAAATGGTGGACATTCCCAGAACATTATCTCGCGATTTCTTTGTTTTCCAATGACTGACAGCTTTTGAAGCAATCGCTGAATTTTGGTACTAATAAGAGGAAACAAAGGGAATTTCTAACCTCACCCATTAATCTCCTGCAAGAATAACTTAAATAATTACCATACTACTCAATTTTAAAAGTCAGCAGTCCCTTTCTCTTTCGAAATACGGCTGCTCAATTTTTTTCAGGAAACCCGACGCAAAAAAGCTGTCAGACAATCTATTATTCCATCTTATCGAAATAAAATATCACTCCTTGATTTTTCTCTTCATGATTCATTTCTGGGTTTCGTAATAAGGCTAATACTAGAAATGAATCGAATTAATAGTGCCCCAAACCCGTCCACGACTTTGCTGCCATCATTCAGTTATTTTTTTTGTTGACGTTTGTTTTCTCTCCCGCAATTGTGGTTTTCACTTCTAGCAACAAAACAGTCACCAGAGAGCCTCAAGTTAGCTCACTACTCCACATCTCTCCGAAACTTTGCCATCATTCTATTAAATGCTTTTTCGATGTGTGGTTGCTAGTTTCTTCAGAAAGACTGGCACTAAAAGACCCTTAGATAATTTAATAACCTTCCTGATCAAAATGAAGAAGCTATCTGATTTTTTTTGAAGTGTGGCCTTTGCATTTCTCTGCAAAACAAACATTAGAAAGGCCTCGTGCAACCAATTAAAACCCAGCATCCTGCCGAAACTTGGAAGCGTCATTTCGTTATTTTTTCCAGAAGTATGGCTGCCAGTTCTCTTGAGCAGAACCTGCCCCACAGAGGCCTCATATAATGAACTAATGTTCCACATCCAGCCGAAACTTTGCAGTCACATGTCTGCATTTTTCAAAGTATGGCAACTAATATTCTGAGCGGAACTGCCATCCAATATTTCTTATATTATCTGGATATAATACTTATATTTAATTGATCGAAGAACTGTAATCATGCTTCCGTTTTTTAATTTCGAAAAGAGTTTTCTGGTTTTCTCGGCAAGACAAACATCAACGCTAATTTAAAAAACTAAAAAATGATTGATTGATTGGAGTTTAATGGCGCAAAAGCCAGGTCTGACCATTCTGCGCCAAACACAAGGTAGGGAATAAAGATTTAATTTTAAAATAAACTTCAAATAGGCAAACAAATGCAATAAAAACTAAGAAAAACCAGAAGACACTAATCAAACAAGATGAAAAAGACCAATATCAGTGAGAAAGTAAAATATTTTAAAACTCGGGGCATCACCCAGCAAGTCTGTCAAATCAGGACTCGGATTGTTAAAATATTTAATTCTAAAATTACTATAATTGGGACATTCACTAAATATATGTTTTATGGATAAAATGGTGTCACATGAAGCGCACTTCGGCGGTGGTTCGCCCTTTAGCAGGTGATTATGTGTGAAGTATGTGTGACCAATTCTAAGTCTCGTTAATTTAACAGCTATGTTGCGGTGAAAATTAGTGTGTTTAAAACCCTTAATTGACGGCTGTATACAATGCAGTTTATTGTGCACCTGACTGTCCCATTGGCCTTGCCATTTCTTATCAATGAAAGACTTTATAGTCTGGTTTATATCATTTAGAGGAACGGAAAAGTTTTCCTTAATAACAGATGTCTTCGCAGCTCTGTCCACTTGCTCATTTCCTCTTATGCCTACATGTCCTGGTATCCAGCAAAAATTTATATCATGGCCATTTGTTTTTAAAATATAAATAAGTTTAATACACTGAATAACAAATGGGTGGCTATCCCTTGACGAATACAGAAGTGCTTCTACAGAGCTTTTCGAATCTGTATATATAATCCATTTTTTGATATCTTGCAATTCTATAGTATGTAAAGCCTTAAGAATAGCGTAAATTTCAGCAGTAAAAACAGAACAGTAGTCGTGCAACTTTTCTGAAATAGTTAAATGATTAAAAACAACGGCAGAACCAACATGGTTCACTGTTTTAGAGCCATCCGTAAAAACCGCTTCGTAGGTACTAAACTGTTGTCTGTGGGAATAAAATAATTGTAAATACACAGAGTCGGGGGTCAATGATTTGATCTGTTTGCTAAAATCATCAATCCTTATTCAAAGGAATAAATCAATATTCCTTTCTGTCCAAGGAGGAGTCTCTTCTTCCTTTGCTAATATATCCACATTTTCCATATCTAAATCTTGGATTAAAAATCGCATTCTATGACCAAATGAAGGTGTATACGATTTCTTATTTGAATAAAGCGTTCCAAAAAGAGGGTGAAGAACCCTGTCGTACATTGGATGTTCACTGTCGCCTTTTATTCTAAAATAATATTTAAGAGAAAGTGTCTGTCGTCGAAATTGTAAACATGGAACTCCACAAATTACGTACAAACTATGGACAGGCGATGTCCGAAAAGCTCGAGATGCAAGTCTGAGTCCTAAGTGATGTACAGGATCCAATATCTGTAATACCGATTTAGAAGCAGATCCATAGATCATGCAACCATAATCTAATTTTGATAAAATAAGAGACTTATAAATTTTTAGAAGAGATTGAAAATCGGCACCCCAAGAAGTATTTGATAAAATCTTTAGGAGGTTTAATGTTTTAACACATTTTTGTTTTAAATTCAAAATATGAGGTTTGAATGTCAGTTTGTCATCAAAATTAATTCCTAGGAATTTAGCCTCAGAGACGACAGGAATAGGAGTGTCTCCAAGAAAGATTTCAGGATGAGGATGGTTGGTTGTATTGGGTTTTTTGGCGCAAGAGCCATGAAGTTGACCATACTGCGCCAGAAAAATCAGGATGAGGATGGATCCCACGGATTTTACAAAAGTGAACACAACTTGTCTTTTGGTTTGGTTTGGTTTGGTTTATTGGATTTTAGTGGCGCAAGAGCCAGATTTGGCTATACTGCGCCAGGCAAATGGTTAAAACATTTTAAAAAGGTGTACAACAGTCGTAAGCGCTCTTATAATAACTAAGTTCGTTATAAAAACACACTGAAAATTACGCAAACCTTAAAGTATGTGTAAAACTACAAAATGACAAAAGAAAAACCAAGGAAAGAAGATTTTAAATAAAATGGTAAAAACCAATATCTTTTAAAAAGTTAAAAAGGTTCCGATGAGGATGTTCACCCAACAGAATTTCCATGTTCAATGATAATGAATTAAAAAAACGTGTACGATGGAGATTAAAATTAGGACATTCAATTAAAACATGAACAACAGTTAGGGTCACCTGGCATCTCGAGCAAGTAGGAGCTCGTTCGCCGAATAAAAGATGTCGATGAGTAAAGCGTGTATGACCAATGCGGAGTCTAGTCACTTTGACATCGAGCTCGCGCACTGGCATACAAGGCCAGGATGAAATAGTAGGTCTTAATATATGAAGTTTATTGTTGGTCTGACGATCCCACGATTCCTGCCACAGTGATTGCAGACGACGAGCAAAAGATTTTTTTGCGTCGCAGCATGGGATTTCTCGTTGCAAAAATGAAGATGCTGTTTTCGCAGCGTTATCGGCTAGATTGTTTCCAACAATTCCAACATGACCCGGAATCCAGCAAAATAAAACATCAAAGTCTCTATTTTGTAAAATATTTAAAAGGGCTAGGATTTCCACGGCAACCGGGTGTATCCTATTATGAAAATTGGAAAGAGTTTCCAAGGAACTCATACTATCCGTATAGATGCAAAATCTCCTTTCAGTAAAAAGTGAAATCGTCTGAAGGGCGTAGAGAATTGCCACCAACTCAGCAGATAACACTGAGAATGATGTATGCAGACGGTAACTGAGTATGTCGGTATCAAAAAGAACACCACAACCAACATGGCCGTCTGACTTCGAACCATCCGTAAATACTGGAATGTATACGGAATACTGACAGCGATGAGAATGAAAAAGTTTCTGAAAAACAACAGGGGCCGTTGTCGACTTATCATAACCAGAGAAGGGATGTAAAAATGAAAACTTAGGAATATCCCATGGTGGAAACGAAAAGAAATCAGAAGTCTGAATAATCTCAGTATGGAGTTCCGAGTCATGAAGGAGGAGTTTAACTCTCTCACAGAATGGAAGTATGTTAGAGGGTCGAGCATTATATAGTCTCCGAAGGATAACCGGAAGTGTCAGAGAACACACGGGGTGCCTCGGGACAGATAAAGCTCGAATGTAATATTGAGCGGATATTTTTTGACGCCGTAAGTGTAGTGGTAGCTGGTGACAGACAACATAAAGACTCTCCACTGGTGAGTCATCTTTACAAACAAAATCTTTTCTGCTAGCTAAGACTTTTCTCGATCTTCCAGTCAGTATTACACCTCACAAAACATTAAACACTTGCAGGGGAGTAATATCTGAAAGTGAATTACTGGGCACTTCCGAAGATGAAATTCTAGAGGGTTTTTCTGCACAAGGAGTAACTCACGTCCGACGTATCAAAATCAAAAGAGGTACCGAAACATTTGATACTAAACATTTAATTCTTACATTCCGTACAACCATCCTTCCCGCCACTATTAAGGCTGGATATCTGAATTGTAAGGTTCGACCATATATCCCAAGTCCTCTGCGTTGTTTTAAGTGTCAGAGGTTTGGGCACTCAAAAACTAGTTGCCGATCCACTACTACCAATTGTGCACGCTGTTCCGAGTCCGGTCACGAAGATGCATCATGTACTAATCCTGAATTGTGTTATAACTGTAAGGGAAATCACTCAGCGTCTTCAAAGAATTGTCCAAAATGGACTGAAGAAAAACAAATCCAGTCTGTTCGAGTCCTTCAAAGGAAATCCTACCAAGAGGCCAGAAAAGTTATAGAAGCCCGTACACCTGCTTCAAACTCTGCATTGTATTCTTCAGCAGTTAAAACTCTCACTCCAATCAATTCACAACAACCAGTTCTGGCTAAACATAAGGTTTCTGGAGTTTCTTCAGTTATAAGTCCCCCGGATGGAAATGACCAAACTATTACTGTCAAGATGAGTGAGTATCTTGCTCTACTGGAAATCAAAAAGTCGTGGGAAGAATCTTCATCTCCTCCTGCACCTAAAAAATCAAAACGAAAGAATAATGTTAAGAAAGACAAGAATAATGCACAGTATTTAAAAGATTCTCCTGTCGGAGGTAATAAAGAAGTAAATAAAACCGATGATAAGGATCAGTTAATTGATTTTAATATCCATCCATCTGACGACTCTTTAAGTGGTATGGATCAGGATCAAGATGACTCAGATTTTAAAAATAAATCTTCCAAGAAGTATACGTCAAAGTTCTTTAAGAAACCTACATAAGTCATCCGGGGTTTTCCTTTTTAATTTTTTAATTCTTTTTCAACTTAATGTCTTTTTGCATTTCCTGGAACTGTCGCGGTTACAGGTCTAGAATTGATGACATCAAGTCAATGATTAATAAGTACCAACCCGTTTGCATTGGTCTTCAAGAAACTTTCTTAAAATCAACAGCGTCTACCAAAGTACGTGGCTATAATTGTACCCGGAAAGATGTTGCTACAGAGATCAGTTCTTCAGGTGGTGTTTGCATATTAACATCGAACCTTTACCCTAGTAATACTCTCTCGCTCCACACGTCCTTACAAGCTGTGGCTGTACAAGTCCATTTCAAATCTCTTCTTACAGTCTGTAATATCTACCTCCCGCCACATGACACCGTCAGTCAATACGATCTCAATCAGTTAATGAATCAGCTTCCAGAGCCATTTATATTGATTGGAGATTTTAATGGACATAGTACGCTGTGGGGCAATAATGACACCAATTCCCGAGGACGACAGATTGAACAGTTAATATCTGACCATTGTCTCTGTCTCCTTAATAAAGACCAGACAACATATTTCCATGAGCCGAGTCGTACTTTCCACTCCCTTGATTTGGCGATTTGTTCTCCTTCTCTATACCCGTTGTTGAGTTTTGATGTTGGAAGTGACCTTTGTGGCAGCGATCACTTTCCATTGCTTCTTTCATACGCTGAAAATAGTGTTTGTGTGACTGAACGTCCACGTAGTTACATTTTTCAGCGCGCAGATTGGAGCAAATTTTCGGAATTGGCAGAGATCACTGATACAATGGTGCAAACTGCAAGTATCAACGATGCTGTTCAAATTGTTACGGAATCGATCCTCCGTGCCGCTGACGCTTCAATCCCGAAAAGTTCTTCAAGACCCCGCCGACTTCGAAGGCCATGGTGGAATGACGCCTGCCGAGATGCGTATAAAAGACAGAAAAAATTATGGGATAGATTCCGCCGATACCCTACAACGGCAAATCTTATTGCCTTCAAAGGGGCTAAGGCATTTGCTCGCAGAGTTCGACGTCAGAGCCAAAGGGAATCATTTATACGTTACGTATCTTCCATCACTTCATTCACATCTAGTAAAGATTTATGGAGAAAAGTCAAAGCAGTCAATGGTCTCTATCAAGATTTTACTTTGCCGATATTGAGGATTGGTACTACAGTTTTCTCTTCACCAGAGCATATTGCTCATGTTCTTGGTCATTCATTTGCCAAAGTATCTAGCTCTGATTCTTACTCGTCTGCTTTCAAAGTGATTAGAGATCGAGCTGAAAAAACGCCTATATTTTTTTATAGTGAGCAACATTGTTCATATAATTGTGATTTTAAAATGTTTGAGTTGAAGAAGGCTCTATCTCAGTGTCGAAATACTTCTCCTGGACCAGATGGTATTGCATATTGCATGCTTAATCATTTAAATGACGATTCCCTCTTTAATATTCTTCAGTTGTTCAACCGTATTTGGAAGGAGGGAATATATCCTACAAAGTGGCGAGAAGCTATTGTAATCCCAATTCTGAAACCCGGAAAGGATAGTGCGGACCCTATGAGTTACCGCCCAATTGCCCTTACAAGTTGTTTATCTAAAACTCTCGAACGGATGGTAAATGCCAGATTGGTATACGTTTTAGAGACTAGCAATTTTCTCCCAATTCAACAGAGTGGATTCCGTAAAAAGCGCTCCACTATAGATAATGCTGTTTATCTGGAGACTCAAGTCCGCAATGCATTCCTTAGAAGAACTCATTTGGTCTCGGTGTTCTTTGATATTGAGAAAGCTTATGACCGCACATGGCGCTACGGTATTCTGAAGACATTGGCAAATTTTGGGTTTTGCGGAAATTTACCGATTTTTATTCAAAACTTTTTACTTCTTCGTAGTTTTAAAGTTCGCATCGGATGTACATTGTCCGATTCTTTTATCCAATCTGAAGGCGTTCCTCAGGGCAGTGTCCTGAGCGTCACACTTTTTATTCTCCATATATCTAATATTCTTTTAAATTTGCCTCAGTCAGTTCAAGGGACTCTCTATGTGGACGACCTGCAGATTTCTTGTCAGGGATCAAGTATGCATTTAATTGAACGACAGCTTCAGATTGCTATCAATAATATTCTTACATGGTGCACACATAATGGACATACCATATCTCCTAGCAAAAGTTGCGTTGTTCATTTTTGTAGGAAAAGAGGCCTACATCCAGATCCTGATCTCTATATTGGCAATCAACTCATACCTGTAGTGAATGAAGTGCGATTTCTTGGGATAATTTTTGATCGCAAACTCACTTTCCTTTCGCATATTCGATACCTGCGAAAGAGATGCGAGAGATTATTAAACATCCTAAAGGTTTTATCAAATACTTCATGGGGAGCAGACCGTACTTCTCTTCTCAGAATATACGAGTCTGTAATTCTTTCTCGCATTGACTATGGTTGTGTTGTGTACGGTTCTGCATGTGCTTCTAATTTGAAAAAGATTGACCCTCTTCATCACTCTGCCTTGCGGATTTGTTCAGGTGCTTTTCGCACATCCCCCATTGATAGTCTTTATGTGGAATGTTTTCAAATGCCACTCTCGTTGAGGCGGCAGAAGTTGTCTATCAATTATTATTTTAAAGTCATGTCAGTATCCAACCATCTTTTAAGCTCTCAGCATGTTAGTAGGGCTCTTACTAGACTTTATAATGCTCGACCATCTAAAATACCTCCTTTTCTGGACCGTACCATGCGTATGCTTCATGACACGTACCTTGACGGTTTACAAGTCCAAAAAGATGCTACTTTCTACCACTCACCTTGGAACATACCTTTTATCCAATATGATAATCCTTTTGCTAAATTTAATAAAAATACCACGGCTCCAGTTGTTTTACAACAAATTTTTTATTACCATCGTTGTCAATATTCCGACTACGTCACAGTTTTTACAGATGGTTCGAAGGCAGATGGACACGTAGGATTTGGTGTCATTATGGATGATGCCAGTTACAGCCATATTCTTTCGGTCTTTTGTTCAGTTTATACTGCAGAAGCAATGGCAATCTCTTATGCCTTAAAACTCATCTCTAGTAGTCAATATCGAAAATTTTGTATTTATAGCGACAGTATGAGTGTGTTGCAACAATTGGAACATATTGAAAATGCCACTCATCCTATTTTATTGAATATAGCAGACACAGTCTATTATTTGAAGAACAAGGGTTTTGATATTGTCTTCTGTTGGACTCCCAGTCATGTGGGTATAATAGGTAACGAGAAAGCAGATTATGTAGCCCGAACAGCTTCTATACCTATAGAACATACAATTCCTCTTGCAGATATACGCAAAACTGTGCAGCACTATATCTTAAATAAATGGCAGGAGACATGGGATCGACAAGTTAATAATAAACTGCACCGTATTAAGCCTTCAATTGTGTTGTGGCCGATTTTTCCTATCCGTGGGTTCGATGTTAAATTAACTCGGCTCCGAATTGGCCATACATGGTACACACACATCTATCTGCTTTCTGGTGATTCAGTGCCTTTGTGTACATCATGCAATGAAGTTCAAACTGTTGACCACATTTTAACAAAATGTCCCGATTTTAATTCTTCTCGTTTAAACTTTTTTAAAACCACTATTTTAGACTTGAATGACTTGGTGGGTGAGACTCCTCACCCGAATTTATTCTCTTTCCTTCGGGATATTGGTTTCCTTTTTCGTATTTAATTCATTTGTTGCGAGTTTATTTGCATAATTTTTTCACTGACATGTTTCTCTCAGTTTTTTTTAAGAAATGTCACTGCTCGTGACATTTCTACACTTTTTCACTAACCTTTTACATAAGATTTTTGACTTGAAGCATCTTTTAACATGGAAGAGAATTTTACGTAGGAAAATTTAAACTTTTGTTTGGCACAGCATAGCCGAAACCGGCTTTTGTGCCATTAAACGACAACTTCCATTCCATTCCATTCCCGTCCATTTTTGGTGGCGTGCCCTAAGTCCCCGATCTCAAACTTCATCCATCAGATCCCCTCAGGGGCACACCTTCTTCAGGTGTAACGGGATTCACGACCCCGAGGTACCCTAGTGCCTAATCTCTTTCAGTTTTTTCCTCCCCTTTAGTTTTTGCCTTTTCATTCCTTCCCTCGAGGATAGGCGAGGGAGCTCTCCATGAGAAGCAGTTGCCGCTCTGTTTGCTTATTGCTTCTCATGGACAATTACCCCCATGTGTTGGCCGTGCGTGGCGACCCATTAGACGGGTGGTACATTTCGGTCCCCGGTGTATCAATCGGCTGGTATCCCAGTCGCATGGTTGGTCTGCTCAAGGGGATCAAGCGAAGGGGTCACTCCTTGGGCTTGGCGTTAAGGGTGGTCACTGTCCCCGGGGGTAACTCCCAGCGTATAGGTCCCGATTAGCACCAAGGCAAGCACCGAGGCTGGAGATGTCCAGAGCCGGTGGCTGCCTTCCCTTGTTGGACTCCGTGGTGGGTGGTGCCGTCGGGCCTGAATTCTTGTCTATATCATATGGGCTCTCATGTTTCACCTCGTGATATGTTTTCTGATTGTAAATTTTTTGTAATGTGTACACCAAATTCATTTCATAATGTGTCACCGTTTTTAGTTAGTCAACTCATTTCATCTACCGTTGGAGAAGTCAAAGACATTAAAAAATTACGTTCTGGAGATCTCTTGATTCAAACGGCCACTTCTCTTCAGTCATCAACACTTGCGACACTAACACAGTTGGGTACGTTACCTATAACTACTTCCTTACTTAAGGGACTGAATTTTTCTCGCGGAGTTATCTCTCAAAAGGAACTGCTCTCCCATTCGGAAATGGAGTTAGTGGAAAATTTTGCAGCTCAAAAGGTTTGTGCAGCCCGTCGTATAAATATCAGGCGCGATGGAATATTAC
This sequence comes from Araneus ventricosus, assembly GCA_013235015.1. NCBI lineage: Eukaryota > Metazoa > Arthropoda > Arachnida > Araneae > Araneidae > Araneus > Araneus ventricosus. Next base: position 27,723 of record BGPR01015470.1, read on the forward strand.
TGCCTACACAACATGTGGTTTTGACATTTAGCACACCTCAATTACCGAAATCTATCAAAGCTGGGTATCTAAATTGCAATGTCCACCTGTACGTTCCTAACCCATTGCGTTGCTTCAAATGCCAGAAGTATGGGCATTCGCAATTAGGATGTCGAGGAACAACACCCACTTGTGCCAAATGCGCTTCTACTGATCATGAAACTACTACCTGTGAGGCAAACAGTTTTAAATGTGTCAATGTGGATGGTGCACACCCTGCCTACTCTCGTACCTGTCCGAAATGACTCCAAGAAAAAGAAATACAAAATGTTAAAACTAAACAAAATATCTCATTCGCTGAAGCACGTAGGATTGTTACAGAAAGAACACCAAAAGTAGGTGTATCTTACTCTTCTGCCACTAAAACTAAAGCAACTTTTTCCAGTTCCCAGACAGATCCCGAAATTACGAAAGTGTTTGTTCCTCCTTTAAAACAAGTTACAATATCAACCAACCAACCAACCGGCATTAATTCGTCTAAAGATTCTCGAAAGACATCTAATAGTCCTAATAATTTTCACTCTAAACCTTCTACCAGCGCCACATCAAACAAAGACTTTTCAAAGAAATTAAAACTAAGTGATACTTTCAAACCACATCCTGCCGAGGAAGTTCTATCCATTAATGTTTCCTCTTCAGAATTATCTGAAATGGATCTCGAATCCAACGCTTTTACTGCAGGCAAACTGAAGAAAAAAATCTAAAACTAAGCACTGATGTTAATGGACACACTTATTTCATGGAACTGCCGTGGTTTCCGCAACAAACTGCACCAAATTAAAGACTTCATTAATGAATTTCACCCTGTCTGCATAGCATTTCAAGAGACATATTTGAAACCAGGGGACGAAGCAAAAATAAAACGTCATAGTTTGGTTCGAAGATATTGTAATTCTGGACGAGCTTCAGGGGGCGTCGCCCTCCTCGTCTCTCATGATCACCCCTCTTCAGTAATTCCACTTCACACAAATTTGCAAGCGGTTGCAGTCCGCATTGCAGTACCGCGTTTAGTTACAGTTTGTTCTCTTTATTTGCCTCCCAATGCCACTATTGATAGACATGATCTAGATAGATTAGTTACTGAACTGCCAACTCCGTTCATAATAATTGGCGATTTTAATGGTCACAATCCAATCTGGGGTAGTAAAAATGTGAATTCCAGAGGACGACAAATTGAAGAGTTCATATCTGATCATTCTCTTTGTGTCTTAAATAATGGCGAACACACGCATTTTCACCTAGGTAGCAAGAGTTTTCACTGTTTAGATCTTGCTGTCTGCTCAGCCTCTCTTGCTCCGTTTTTTACTTTTCGAGTGGGGAATGACTTGTGTGAGGAAAATTGGAAAGTGATCACTCTCGCACGAGTTAATGTACCTCGCGTAATTCCACAACGTCCAGAACGTTATATTTTTGACAAAGCAGACTGGGCGAGTTTTACTACCAGAGCCAAAATTACATGGGACATGGTGCAGTACCCAGATCTTAATGTTGTAATTGATAATGTGACTGCTTCAATACTCCGAGCAGCTGATGAAACTATCCCCAAGTCTAGTACTAAATTTCCCAAGTTTAGAAAACCGTGGTGGAACAGACAGTGTACGGAAACACGCAAGAATCAACAAATAGCATGGAATAAGTTCAAAAGACATCCTACTGTTGCTAATCTAATTGCGTTTCAAAGAGCCAAGTCCATAGCTCGACGTACTCGACGCCAAGCTCAAAGAGAATCATGGATTAAACTTATTTCCAACATTAATTCATCTATTTCAGTGAAGGACATGTGGAACCTTGTCAAAAAGGCGTGTGGAATTTATCCTGACTATCCTCTTTCATATTTAAGAAAGGATGGCCATGAAATTCATGACTCGAAGGAAATGGCTGATGTTTTGGCGGAAGCTTTTGCTTCCTTATGCGGAGCGCAAAACTATGCAGAACCTTTCTCGTCCTATAAAAACAGAACTGAAAGAATCCCTCTTCGTTTTCGTACAAAAACGAATCTTGCATACAACGCCGATTTAACTATTGGAGAATTGCGTAGAGCCTTATCGACAACCAAGCAAACTTCGCCTGGCCCAGATGGCATAACTTATTCCATGATATCACATTTGTCGGATGACGCTCTTGCTAATGTTCTTTATATGTTTAACAGAATATGGAGAGAGCATGTTTTTCCGGCTAAATGGAAATATGCCACTGTTATCCCGGTACCGAAACCTGGCAAAGACCCACAAAATCCTCTCAATTATCGGCCTATTGCACTGACCAGTTGTATGTGTAAGTTGCTTGAAAAGATTGTAAATGCTCGTTTGACCTATATCTTAGAAAAAATGGATCAATTTCGCCATTTCAGAGTGGCTTTAGGAAAGGTCGTTGTACAGTGGATAACTTAATATTATTAGAAGGCGCCATTCGAACAGCTTTTCTCAGACGTCACCATCTGGTGTCAATATTTTTTGACATAGAGAAGGCCTATGATCGAGCTTGGCGATATGGAATTTTGAAGGATCTCTTTGACCTTGATTTTCGTCGGAATCTACCTACTTTTATACAAGAATTTTTAAAACAACGTTATTTTAGAGTTCGACTGGGAAATACTTATTCCGATGTTTATTGCCAAGAAGAGGGCGTCCCTCAGGGTTAGTTTTAAGTGTTACCCTGTTTATTTTAAAGATTAACTCGATTTTATCAGTCCTACCTTCCTCTATACAGAAGTCGCTTTATGTAGATGATCTTCAGATCTCTTGCTCAGGTAGAGATATGAGATTTGTTGAGAGACAACTTCAAACTGCAGTCAATAATATGGTTACTTGGTCAAATCACAATGGTTTCACATTCTCCACACAGAAAACTTTTGGTGTTCATTTTTGCAGGAGATTATTACACCCAGACCCGGAACTCTTTATTCAAGATACGCCTTTAACCCTTAAAGATGAATGTAAATTTCTTCGAGTCATTTTCGATAAAAGAATAACATTCGTTCCTCATATAGCATATTTGCGGAAGACGTGTCTAAAGTCCTTAAACATCTTAAGAACCTTCTCAAACACTTCTTGGGGCGCAGATCGCGCATGTTTGTTACGCGTCTACCGCAGTGTGATACGCTCAAAACTGGATTATGGGTGTGCCGCTTATGGATCAACACGGCCTTCGAATCTGGCACGACTGAATTATGTTCACCACCAGGCTTTAAGGTTATGCTCAGGAGCCTTCCGTACCTCTCCAATTAAGAGTTTGTATGTGGAACTTTTTGAGCCATCTTTGACTCACAGGCGACAAATGCTCTCTTTCTGTTTTTACTTTCGAGTTTTATCACATGAAAACCACCCATTAAGGGAAGCATTTTTAGATCTCAACATGGCAAGGCTGTTCAATAACCATCCTTCATGTATTCCTCCTTTGGGATTGTGTATTCGCAAATTACTTCTAAACGATTTTCAGACTATCGCTATATACAATAGTAATTTATTTGGAACTCCTCCTTGGATTGTCAATTTTTCATTCCTTAATCCCTTTAAGAATCTATTGAAATCGGAAACTTGTAGTGATATTTTCAGATCCATTTTTTATTCCCATAGACACCGTTTCTCTGATTACTTGCCTATTTATACAGATGGCTCTAAATCTACTACTGCTGCTGGTTGTGCTTTCGTTTGCCAGAATGACATTGTAAGTCGCCGGCTTCATCCATTTTCCTCTATTTTCACTTCTGAATTGACAGCAATATATATGGCATTGGAATACCTTTCTAATAAACAACCTATAAAAGCCATTATTTATACTGACTCCTTCAGTGTGTTGCAGGCTATGATTGGTAATAATAATTCTCACAAGCTTGTCCAAGACATTAAAAAGTTGCGTTCTAACTTACATAGGAGAGGATTTAAAGTTTTGTTCTCATGGATTCCTGCCCACGTTGGCATTAGAGGTAATGAACAGGCAGATACCGCAGCTAAATCTGCTGTTGTGTATCGCTCTGAACCTCTCCCTTATGCCGATATAAAAAGTGCATTACGCAATTGGATGCTCAATAATTGGCAAAATGATTGGAATCTGGAAGTTGATAATAAACTTCATAAAGTAAAACCTATTGTTACGCTATGGACCTCGTCCTTCAACCGGAAGTATGAAGTAACTCTGACTCGACTGCGCATTGGACACTCTCGTCTTACACACAAGTACTTATTGTTTGGAGAATCCCCGCCAGTCTGCAGTAGATGTAATGTTCTTCTTACATTCGTCACGTTTTAATCGATTGTTCTAGTTTTAACAGAATCCGTTTAAAATATTTTCAAAGTATTGATTTTAACTTGTCTTTCCTGCTTGGAGAGAAGCCTCATGCTAAGTTATTCCTGTTCTTAAAGGACATTGGTTTTTTAATGACATATGAATTTTTAATTTTATCTTTACTTTACTAGTTCTTTGCAAAACTGTTGATTTGAAACTTTATTAACTGAAGACAAGATTTTGAACTGAAACCTTGTTTCGGCGCAGCTTATCCTTAAAAGGATCTTGCGCCAGGTATAATCACATCATCATCATCCATCAGATGAGGATGAAGATCTGCAGATGAACTGCGATGCGTCGGACACTCCACCTTGTGTTCCTACTTCTAATCTTCCAACACTTTCTTAATTGGTTCTTTCCTTTCATGGAACTGTCGCGGCATTCGATCCAAATTACAGGACCTGTAAGGTTTTATTAACTTTATTAATCCTGTTCGCATTGGACTCCAAGAAACATTCTTGTCGTCCAATAACCCTCTTAAACTGCGTGGCTATAACAGTGTTCGGAAGGATACAGCCACTGGAAGTAATCACTCAGGTGGTGTTTGTATCCTCACTTCTAATTTATACCCGAGCACGCCTCGTACTTTGCACATACAAGATTTACCCACCGTCACTTGTTGCTCGGAGAACAAGCACCAATGTGCTCACAATGCAACTGTACTATGTCTGTTCATCACATCTTATCAAACTGATCAAATTTTAACTCGCAGCGTTTACGTTTTTTTAATACTACTACAATTTCACTCCCTACATTACTTGGTGAAACTCCATGTTCATCTTTTAGAATTTTTGAAAGCAATCGGTTTTTATTCTCTTATTTAAGCATTGTTCAGTTTTAACTGATCACCTTTTATATCGTTTTGTATACGTATGACAGTCTTTTATTTTTTATTTGACATGATTTTACAATTGTTCTGGCGCAGTATAGTCAACTTCATGGCTCTTGCGCCAAAAACCCAACACAACCAACCAACCTCGTACTTTGCACACTTCTTCGCAGGCTATGACTGTACAAGTTCATGCTCGAACTTTAGTTACAGTCTGCTGTGTTTATTTGCCACTTCACGATGTTATTAGACAACAGGATCTCGATACTTTAGTGGGCCAGCTTCCTACACTATCTTGCTGGGCGATTTCAACGGGCATAGTACATTGTGGGGTTCGAATATTACAAATTCTCGTGGGCGACAGATAGAACGGTTAATTTCCAATAACTGTCTCTGTCTGCTCAATAATGATGAAAAAACGTACTTCCACGAACCCACACGCACCTTTCACAGTCTCGATCTGGCCGTTTGTTCTACACTTCTGCCGATGCTGTATTTCACCGTCGGAAGTGATCTATGTAACAATGATCACTTTCCCATAATACGCTCCTATGCTGATAGTGGTGGTGTGATTCAATTTCCTCCAAGGTATCTATTCCAGCGGGCAGTCCCCCAGGGGCACATCTTCTTTAGATGAGACGGGATTCACGACCCCGAGGTACCCTAGTGTCTTGTCTCCTTCCGTTTTTTCCTCCCTTGAGTTTATTGCTTTTTCTTCTTTCCCTTGAGGGTAGGCGAGGGAGCTCTCCATGAGAAGCTGTCGCCGCTCTGTTTGCTTCCTGCTTCTCATGGACAGCAGTATACCCCCACGTGTTGGCCGTGCGTGGCGACCCATTAGACGGGTAGTACATTTCGGTTCCCGGTGTATCAATCGGCCGGTGTCCCAGCCACTTGGCTGGTCTGCTTAAGGGGGTCAAGCGAAAGAGGTCAACTTCTGGGGCTTGGTGTTAAGGGTGGTCAACGTTCCCGGAAGTGGCCCTGAGAATATAGGTTCCGGGTAGCACTATGGTAGCTACTAGGCTCGAAATATCCAGAGTCGGTGGTTTCCTTCCCTTGTTGGGCTCCATGGTGGGCGGTGCTGTCGGGCCTGAATATCTACCATTGATCGCATGGGCACAAAAAAATCTGGTCCCTATAGTGGGGAACAAATCGCATCTAATTCCACAACATCAAAGTTCCCAACCTTCTTATTAAAAGAGTATCCACTAGTGGTGAAACATTTCATTCCGTGTCTCCATTTCTGGTTGAAAGAGCCATAACTGGTAGCATAGGTGAAGTAAAATCCACTAAAAAGCTTCGATCCGGTGACTTGCTGGTCGAAGTTCAATCCCGAAAACAATCAGAACAAATAGTGAAACTTAAAACATTTTCCAATATTCTAGTAACTGTCTCTCCACATGCAACTTTGAATTCCTCCAAGGGAGTTATCACCTGCGGAGAATTGCTTAATGTTCCTACCGAAGAAATCCTTAAAGAATTGCAAGATCAGGGGGTGAGCCATGGACGGCGTATATCAATACAGAGGGATGACCAGCTCCTAAATACAAAGCACATAATTCTCACTTTTGACTCCGCCAAATTGCCAATTGCCTGATTAAAGCAGGTTATATGCGCCTCTCTGTTAGGACATATATACCCAACCCACTCCGCTGTTTCAAGTGCCAACGTTTCGGACATTCGAAAATTTCTTGCCGCGGAACACTAACCTGCGCTCGTTGTGCAGAAGTCAGACATAAAAGTACCGATTGCACCTGTACAGATAAGTGTGTTAACTGTAAGGGGGAGCACACTTCTTTTTCTCGAAACTGTATTGCCTGGAAACAGGAGAAAGAAATTATATCCACAAAAATAAAAAAGCAGATATCTTATCCAGAAGCAAGGAAACTTGTAAAATCACAGAAACCTACACCCGGAAATAGTTAAGTTTCTGTAGCAAAAAAATCATTTTGGGCACCATCCGTCCCAAAAAATCTCGATATCTCTATTTTTAATTCTAAACCACCTGATTCTATTGCAAGAGCATCTCCTCCAATAACCAACTTGCCAATTTCTTCCTCTCCATCTGTTGCTCCGGTCAGTGAAGA
>BGPR01015471.1:0-36584 GCA_013235015.1 Araneus ventricosus
TCCATTCGATCGCAATGGAGAGGTGAAGAAATTTCCTCTGCCTTCAAACCGATTTTAACCCACGATGGTTTCTTTAAATCCTATTTCACGGTACGACAAATGTATCAATGTCGGTGGCGAATAGAAAAACAGCCAAAATTTTGTATTTTCTTATGCCATTGTATGTTTCGTTTATAATAAAGCCTTTGGAAAAGCACGACGGAACTTGCTTTCGGAACGTCCTCGTACATAGTATAAAGAAAATAAAAAAGAATGCGATTCTTTTGGTTCCTAACTTTGATCTCCTGCTCAATCCAGAAACATCATTATTCCTCAGTACACACATAAAAAAAGACTTTTCTTCCTGCTCATCCCGCTGAATCTGATTTTAAAGGAATTCTCGAGTGATTTTAATTTTTTGTGTGAAATAATAATATATATAAAATATAAGAGCAGAGTTTCTTCCTTGAAAAGATATTCAGAGTGGAAAGTAAAACCTTTCAAAGAAAAGGGCAAAAGCCAGAAAATTAAGGGTTTTTTACTCCCTTCAGAAGTTTTCTTTTTTAACAAAAAGAAGCTGTTACGAAGTTTAAAGTTGTTTCCTGACATGCTGATCTGTGAGCGACAAAATGAATCTTTCTCGAAAATTCCTGCTGTTCTGGTCCTATTTCTATCAGGAGCGGGATATCAAGAACCTTCTAGAGATTATCATGTGGATATCACTTCCTTGGAAAAGGTATAAAAGCAAGCTACCAAACCGAGAGTGATCTTGAGTTTGATGATCATAAGCTGGTAAACTGAGTGACATTTCAGCGCTATTGAAAGTTCGTGCACTTAATTATCTCTGTGTTAATGCCATACAAGTACAAGTTAGTTTGTTACCTGCGCACATTAGTGCCTTGCTGAACTTTTCGTGGAATAAAGATTAATTTATACTTTATTATCCTGCTAGTTGGATTGCATTCACATATACCCACCAGATGATTTTTGTAACATTGAAATGCCACCTTGTATTCCATCTGGAGTGGTCAAAATCCTCAAGCTTTCTTTCATACTCCCTCCAAATGACAGCTGCGGATCTGGGAGCGACTCGAACAGTTAGCATTCAGACTTTAATGGCCTCGGGATTTTTTATATGAATTTATAGCAATTGGAAGAATATTTGGCAAAAGCGAACCGAAAAAATCGAAATTTCTTTAATTTGAAATATAAGTTTTGGCATAATAGAAGCGTTATAAATCTGAGAGAATTTTTTCGAAATAGTTAACATATAAAATATCTTTCGCATATTATCGTTTAGTTCATATTATTGATAAGTATTTTTTCTGGCAAGAATAGATTTCATTTATCATTTAATAATGCATCTGGAAGATGGGCTTAATGCATCTAGAAGACTTTTTGTTCTCAGTCATACAACCGCCTGTGAAATTCATTGATTGATAGTTAATGAATTGTGCGCATCTGTCACTCTACGCAAGTGCCACGCAATCCTGAGAAAATGGCAAAGCAAAAGGGTAACAGCACAAGCGGGAGTGCCCCCCACACCCTGCTTCTGACTTTAGCTCATAGTGACAAAATATGGCGTGTTTTGTACTCGGTAGTGCAATGAAGAAAACCCAGTATGCATTTTTACGACTTCTTTTCGACCGATTGAAACCAAAATTTGTTGCAATTCTACAATTCTGAATATAAGAGTAAATTTTATTTATCTAAGTAATTGCGTTTTGGAGTTATCGCCTTCACAAGCAGGCTAATATATGCACCGACAAACAGACAACTCTTTCACAGATATGGTGTAAAATTTGATACAGATCTACAATTCAGGTGATAGAAATATGTTCCAGATTTTATCTCTTTTGCTCAATCCGTTTTTCAATTATGGTGCTCGCAAACAGGCAGGCAGTTAGACGACTGACAAACATAAGTCCAAAAATATATTTTTCGGACGCACGAAAGTTTTAAACGCGGAGATTTATTAAAACCATGAGGTTGAATTTTTTGTCGATTAAAATATTTTCTCTGTGATACATTTCGTATATGAGAAAGAAGAGCAAGAATGAGAAAACATGTTGTTTCCGCTGCTAGGTATTTTCCACGAAATAGAATTCGGTGCCAAAATTTATTAACTGATTTTTAGTGAAATCCGAAGAACATATGAATATCGTGTCTTTCTAAGTACTTTTATAATATGGTTATTAATAAATATGTTCTTGCTAGCGATTATCGCATATTTAAGTAATTAAAATATTGCGTTAATTTCTTTCTTCTAAAAATTGTAGCAGTCTTAATGATGTGCTTAATTTGTCTTCAGAAATTACTTATTTGATGGCACACAAAATGTAAGAACATTACACACATTAGCAGGGCCAGATTTCCCATAAGGCCAACCTAGGCCATGTCCTAGGGCGCAACCGCCAGGCGGCGCAAGCACAGAAGAAATAACAACCAAATATTACACATTTTTCAGTGTTACCTCTAAAAGGCCATGTTAAACGATGTCTTTAAAATTTCCATTCGTTACATTTAAATATATTGAGCGACACCTTTTTTCTTCTGTGGACCTTATCGTCTCTTGCCTTTGAGCTTATTTCCATTGAAAGAAATTTAAAATGATCTGTCTATTTCAATGATCCTTCAAACCTGTTCACGGATAAAAGCGCTATTGAGGAAGTTCTATTATGTATTCCAGACGATTTCAAGAAATGGACTGTGCTTGTAGGCGTTATTATTATGATATTTCATAAGTAGTACAATTTTGAATTAAAAATTTAATGCGATTCAAAGACTGTAAAGATTGTATAAAGTGCTTACATGTTTCAAAAAGAGTGTATTTTAAATTAAATTGAAAATTCTATATTAACTTTTTGAGAGGGAAATGTCGCAGAATATAATTTGGCCCAGGGCGTTGAAACATCCGGCCCTCTTCATCAGAAATAGAGTTTCCCGCGAAACTTTTCATTATGCCATAAAGATCGTATCATCGTTTGTCCACAAGTTCGAGATATGTCAACATTTTTCTCAAGCTTGGCTCATCGATGTCAAGTTAATCTGTTTAACAAGCCATCTTTCGAAGTATTACATTTATCATATTGAAGAGGATTTGATATATTGCTGTAAAGTGAAGCGAAATGAAACTGCCGCTAGACTGCGCTGTGTGCGTCAGCCTACGAAATGATTTTTGTGATCAAATGGTGTTGTGATCTGGGCAGCAGCCAAATGTATGTGAGTCTGGTGAGAAATAAATGTATGCTATGAAAGGCTTTTTAGTTTTCTTTCCAAAGACATCCAGTGTTGGGTTGATGCATCCCTTGAGAATTAGACTTCCAGATTATTTTAGAGATTTCTAGATTTTTTAACTTCTAGATTGCAGTTTATTTTTTATTCCCTAAGCTGGGAGCGCTAAAGACACTCAAAAAGCAGGGATTTCTTAATTTAATTATTTTTCTATTGGCATGTACAAATTGGATTGCAAAGTTAAGCTTTATGTACTTCGTTAATATCAGTTAATAGAAAGAATTTAAAAAACTAATAGTTTAAATTCTTTTGAAAAACTAATTCGAAAACTATGCTGTTCCTCCGATTTAGATATTTTTTCTGTATAAAAATAAATATTTAAAGGCACCACTTTTTTCTTTTGGGGTAAATTTATATACAAGTTTATTTTATGAATTAATAAGTTTCTTATTAATTTTACCAATTTTTTAATATAACATATTTCTTTATAAATAAACCTTTTTATAGTAATATGCTTTAGTAATTCTGTGCCGTTGATATTTGATTATGTGCTTCGTTTTAAACTAAGCATGTTGATAACAATGGTGCAAGGAAGTGGCCCTGATTGGAAAATAATTTGTGGCGCTTTTATTTCCGTACCTTCGCATTGCAAATGCAATGTCAAAGGGATTAGAGTTTGAAATGAGACCTAGAAATGCATTTTACTTTCTCGTATACAAAGAGAAAGTATTGCAATCGTCAAAAAATTCGAACTCGAGATTTTGACGATCTCCACTTTTTAGACCTCCCTGAGTCCGAAAAACAGAATTTTAGAATTATGCCTGTCTGAGAAAACGATAACTCGGAAACTATTAGAGCTACGGGGATGAAATTTGGTATGTGGTCTTTAAACATAATGTGTGGGTTTCTATCAAATTTTGGTCAAAATCCGTCAATTGGAGTCTGTCTGTTTGTATGCCCACGGTCATGTGAACACTATGACTCAAAAACTTGAATAGCTAGATGGATAAAACTTGGTACACGGTATCATCGTCATGAATGTAGGTCAGTATAAAATTTTGTGCCACCCTTGTGTCAAAGGGTTGACTGTCTGTCGATCTGTACAATTTACTTTTGAAATTAATCCGTCATCTCCACGCGCATGGGTGGCCAACAGAAATGGATGAAGACTAAAATGCAGTTTGACCCATCCTGTTTCACAGAAAGCTGATAACGAGATGTAACTTTTATCAATGGTTATGTTTGATGTACATAATACTTACATGCATTTTCGTAAACACAACACAAATATTCGGGAAGATATAAAGGTTTTCTTAAAAAATCCCAAATTTTTCCGAATGTTTATTTTTTTTATAACATGCAGAGTTTTCCATCAAATTGTGCAAAACTTGGCAATATGTAAAAGAAGCACTGTATTAAAATATGAATAAAAACATTTCAATATTACAGGAAATATTAGCATTTGTAGTAAATAATTTTTTACTGCGCATGTGCGAAACGAAGCGTAATTTTTCTTTCATATCTTTAGAGCCAGATATATAGGCAACTTATTTAAAAATTCCAGTTCAATACCATTAGTATTCAGAAACATATAGGCATTGTAAGAGTTGAATTGCTTTCATTCCTAAGACAAACAAAATGAAGTTTTTTAGCTTCTCTTAGAGTGTACCGAAATTCCTCAAGTTGCCATGCCAATAAAAAGCAACTACAAGCTCTTAGCAATGAATCTAACCATAAGCAAATGGAGGTAATCGAGATTCAATGCTGTTGAGATTTGAAAGCAAAACTTAGAGAAGTTGGGAAGCCTGAGTTTTACATATATTTGCCACCAAGGATCGAAAAATAATATTTGAAATTATTTCTATGTTTGAAAATGGTAATCGGTACGAGCAATTATTTTCATTTTTGAAATAGAATTACCTCCTGCAAAATTCAAAATTACTGACATTATTTTATGGTTCAGTTTTGAAAGAAACCACTTCGGCCAAGATATCCTCTGAAGCATTTAAGATTTTAGCAGAGAAGAAATGTCATGGGTTAGGACAAAGAAATTAACCTTACTGTTGTTCTTTTTTTAAACTATATTTTCGAAATAAACCTGCGTTCCTTTCTTTTAGTGCCGTCCAGGTAAACTTCGACCTAGTTCATTTGCCCCTTGCTATGATTTGAGTTGTTTAACTCCCCGCCCCCCAGATTCCTCTATTAAATCACATTCTGGGCTATGAGGTGTAGTTCTCCAAGAAATTAAAATATGTATTTTATCACCAGCTTTCTAAAGAGGTAAAATTATCGTTATAGACAGGTGCGTCTGGAAAGTGATTATCACTGTAGGCAGATTTGAAATACATTGCGTAGAACAGGTTTCACCGTATATAAATTTGATCTTTTACACTATGCACATGGCCTAACTTTTCATAATATTTTACGCCCTCTACATAATACAATAACTTCCACTAGTTATGTTTTTGTGTCTGTCTTCGTCTTCATAGCAAATCTGAGGGTAAATCAACGTACGCTGTGTGAGCTATGAGTTTGCGCTTTTTATAGACACTTTACTTTTAGGGATATTAAATTAAGTATACGGTCCACAGTCTCGTACTTCAGTTTTGATCAGTAATGATCACTTTACCTAATTTTTTTTAAACAAATGCTATCTACGTCTGACTGAAAACAATATTAGAAAAGTACAGAAAGTTTTAGAACTCATAACAAATACCGAAAGATATAAACAAAGTCTTAATTTAAGAACTATAATAGTGTAACCGTAGAAAATAAAGAAGCAGGAAATAAAAAATTATTTCAAACAGCAAAAGAATTGTTCGTAACTTCACGAGCAGCAATTGCATGTTTCTCAATGAAATAAAAATTTTAATGCTCGAAGTCACTTCACAGTTATCATGTGACAATGAATTAACCACAGTGAGGAAAAGAAAACTTCCTCCGTCTGTCGGTGGAAAGGGGAAATCATGAAATATTCATACTGCGGAGGAGGTGCTGACAACATAAATTTTCCTCTTCTAGCTTCTGACTAAGGAAGGAGTTTTTCAAAGAACAGATACCTATTCTTTCATGATTTCTCTTCTTTCATAATTTTTTTTTAGTTTTCGGAGTTCAGAGATGACGCAGCTGAGACGAATGAGGCAGACATTTCTGGGAGGCATAATTGAAGAAAGTTTATAGTGATTCTACTTTATTCGGTGAAAGGAGCCGAACAGACGTAGTTTTATGCAGAAAATAGAAGAATTTGTTTTCTTTTGCTCTCGATAGGTCTCCAGAAAGGTTTGGAATTACACGCATTTTTATTGAGTATTTTTTTAATGAACTTGAATGTTAGTCTGTGTATAAATTCAATCCAAAAGGTCTACAAAGTTAGTTGTTGGTCAAAGTCGCGCCCTGAACAGGAAAGAGAAACTTTCATAGGTTCACGGTCTGCGAATTTCAATTCTTGTTTGGTTTAAATTATATCAGTCTCTATATGCCAGTAATAATAAGTAATTAGTCAATTATTAGTGAGGTGCTTTCACAATTTAAAAAATTATGTTAGTTAGCTCAATCGAATTGAAGGCGGTTTGTTCTATGAAGTAAATTACAGATTAATAGATGACAGTTTGAAACTTGATAAAGAATCAGATATTCTGTGGGGAAAAAGCACTTTCCAAAGATGATCAGTTGACTTCTAATTTTATTCTTAACTCAGCTAAAAAAATCTCATATATTTAACGGTTTTTCATGGTTATATATTGCAAATATTTAGAAATTAGGTTGAACAAGAGTTTTGTAAAAGTGAAATCCAGAAAAGTACAGAGAAAATATCCAAAAATTGTAGGGAATAATTATAGGGTGGCAAGTTGAAATAAAAATACGAAGAAAAATCTAACAAACCATGGTTAAAAAATAGTAAAACAATTAAAAGAACAATAATCTCTATATAAAAAAAGAGCAATTTTTATGAGTATGTGTGCTCATTTTTTGGTTTTTTATGCATGTACAGACCGTTTGACTTAACTGAAATAAATTTGACTCAGTGATGGATTAGTAGTTTTTCAGTGGTACATTCGTCCGTTTTTGAACATTTTCGTTTTTCTCTCTTATTATAAAATACGCACAAGAAGAATTAATTTGTCAGTTCCTGCATTATTATTATTTTTTATTTAGTATATATCTTTATATATTATTCTTTTGAGCCGTATTAGGGAAAGTTTGTTGTAGTTGTTATTCGTTAATTTTTTTTAATTTTTGGCAAGACCTACTATGCTACCATGTATTAATTTATAAACATCGGAAAAAATTATTTTCTGTAACTTTCCCTCCCTCTCTCTTTTTTGTCCTTTGATGTTTTATATTGTAACGTATAGTTTTATTAAGGTTTTACGTTTCTAACTAATTTTTTATGTTTAAATTTTTAATCAACATATTAAAAAATCCGGGAAAATTCTGTATATTATAATTATTCTTCTGTAAATCATATTAATTATTAAGCGGTATATTGTTTAAAAGTTAAGACTAAAATTTCTTTTTGCAAACTTCTCGTGTTTTCATTCAAACCACACAGATATAAAGTAGCTAGAAATCTATGCCAGTAAGAAAAAGCTAGAAAAAAACTAGAATTGAAACTACTGAAAAATCTAGAATTCAACATTTTAAATCAACAAGAAAAGTTTCAAAGGAAATTTACATTTTTTGGAGAGGTAAATGAAAATATTTGTAGGGGTAAAAAACTGGACCAGGCATATGAAAAAATGTGGATCCCGAGCAATTTCGAGTTATGAGTGTAACTTCTAGGGCCTATGTTAACTTCACAGGATTGATAGAGGCGAGATTTATTTATGTAGATGCTGAGGCAGTCGGCACATACAACTATTGACACTCAAGTGCGACATGTTAACCTGCACGATACTGCCTTACTCGGCTTCCGATCTATCATACCTGTATTCACAAAAATCAGAAGTATTCCATCGCTTGTGACTGGTGACGAAGTCGAATCAAGACTACTCGTTAATAAAATAACAAATTTAATGAAACAATTAAATTAATTAAAATACTAAATCATAAAATCATTATACAGCTAGCTAATCAAATAATACAAACAAGGAAAAGCAGAGCAGAGCAGTAGCAATCAGTGCTTATATACAGCAACAGGCTCGACGCTATTGGTTGATAGGCGACATCACAAAGAAGGCGGATCTGATCTGCATAAAATCGCAATTCAGGATGTTGCCAGATGCCGCGATGATGCCACATCAGCCATAAGGTAACAAAAGGCTAGATTTAAAAGCTTTAATTCAACAATATAGGATTCAAAGGAGATTTATTAGGGGAAGGTAATGACAATATTCGTAAAAAAAACGGAAAACGAGCATATGAAAAAATATGGATCCAGAGCAACGCCGGGTTATCAGCTAGTTATTAGTATTTAGTTAATATTGTTGTTAGAATCTTCAAAATTTAGGATGAAAAAGAAAATATTTTGTTGTTGCAAGAAGAATACTAATCCTGAAATAATACGAAAGTCAACATTACTACATAGTTAAAATTAAAAAAAGTAACAATAAAACTAATCATTTACGATTTTAAAAGGTATGAAAAGTGTCGATCATTCCAATAAGCAACTGAAAACAAAAATTGAGACATTTAGTTCTTAAAAAAGATAGAATTTCTAGAATCTGTGAAAGAAAATATCCAGTTTCGAAATCCTACCAACTCACACTGTAGAATAATTCCTTCATTCCATTCATTGCACATTATGATCTCATTACCTCTGTAACACAAAGGCTATGAAAAAACTGAAATTACTCCATTCCTTCGAGATTAATTAATTGATGTCAGCAATCTTCATTTCCCTTTTCTTCAGTTTCACTCATTGGCTCTCTTTCTTTCAGTGTTTGTCTTAGCGATTTAGATCTTCATTCTGAAGAAACTAACTTACTTCAGAAGAGAGATATTCTTCCACACCTAAGTTTCTTGTGCATGAAAACATCTTCATTTAAACATAAAATAGTTTAATGAGGCTGGAGCTCTACAGGTTCTATTCTTTTGAAAGACAGAACTTCTTGAGCAAAGGAATATCCTCGCAATTCTCAATTCTTAGAAAAACTTAGTGTTGAATAAACGCTCCATCCAATTCATTGCGCGCTTTATCTCCCGAACACAAGAGCCGGGAAACAATCGAGCACTGCTTCATTCTTTTGGATTTAATTAAAGGCAAGAAAGCTTCGTTTCATCTTTCTGCTACTCCTCTCCTGCACTCGCTTCATTTCTGCACCGCTGTCCGCCATTTAATTCTTTGTTCTAAAGGAATGCGTAGAGGAGAATCACTCTTTACTTTGAAGAAGCAATTTCGTCACCTCTGCTGAGGTATGAATGGCTGGTATTTAGAAGAGAAAATCAATATACACGTTTAATTGGAATAATCATATTGAAATGCATCCTTCGTCTTTTTTATCAGGTTTGGATTTTCTTCCAAAAATGTTTAAGCGGAGTTTTCAAATTGTAGGGAAAAATGAAGAAATGCTCTTCCTTCGATAATACGATAATTTGCTTGGAAGTGTAACTTTATAGTGCAGGGTAATAATGATAAGGTAGTAATAATGAAGGTTAAGCGTGAGTATTGGAAACAAAAAGACCTGTACTCTCTCTCTATTTTAGATATTAATAGATTTGGAAATGGGCAACTGAATTGTATTTACAGAATTCAGCTGAATCCAAGAGAACTTTGAATCTCCAAATCGGAATTAAATAAAAATATTTTTGAAAGGTTAGATGAAACAAAAGGAGTTTTATCATGGCTATGAGGGGCATTTCCTGGTAAGAAGAGTGTTTGACACTGTCGGAAGAGAGGAGAGGAGATTTCATTACCTCTGTTTGAATTCAGTAAGAGGGAGAGTTATCAGAAAAAATTTGAATTAGGAAAATTAAACAGATGGTGATAAAGTACAAAGATTATCATGAAATTCATTTTTAATTATTTTTATTATGACTTTATTAAAATTATTTTATTCATGATCTTCTAATATATGTATAGACAGTGTTTAATGCATCACATATCTCACCTAGCAGGTAGTTCATGCAATGAAACATAAGTCGACTTAACAGCTGTTTTATTTCTTACATAGAAATTCTTTTGGATTTAAAAACATTTTGTCAAAATATACTGTACAAAGGTTGTTAATAAATATTTTCTTTTCCGTAAATAGCTCATGATTAAATTTATTCACTGTAACGATAAATTCCTTACAAATGTCTTTGTTTAGAATCCTTTCTTCAGTGGTGAAAAACCTCATTTCTACCATCATCCAATTCTTGAAAAACTAAATAAAGAGATCAATGAATATTTAATTCTTTTAATAAATATCTCCCTCTATACTAAATCTTGATATTTTGTTACACAATTTTTTGCTATTTTCATATAAATGAAATTTAACATCTTAAACTTTCGGCAGCACATTAATTTTAAAAGGTGGGACATCACTTAATGTTAATGAGTGTCACGCAAAATTTTGCTCGTAACTGACAGGGGTTTCTTCAAACACCTCACTGTTGTGCCCACTTCGCACTTTTATCTAATGATGGTATTTCCACATTTATCAACTAAATTAAGGACTACAGAGGATTAATTTTAAGCTTCGACGCAACAATCATTACAGCAATTAATGTGGAAAATATAATTATCTGAAGCATCCTATGCTTCTTTGGTGCATCAAGATAGCTACACATTTCCAAAAAAAAGTGTGTCATATAATTAAACAGTACAGAAAACTGAACAGCTTAGGAGTGACGTCAACTTTTTCACATTAGGATTAAACTTTTCCCAATTAGTTTAATTGCTCAACCTTACATTTCAGAAATCACTTATACTTTGCAGATGTGCAATCGCTTCAAGTCATACTCGTTGACACGCATAAATGAGGCACTCACATCTCGGAAAATCACCACAATCTGGTCCTGCCATTGCCACGATGACCCTCGCGTCGTCATCCAGATAGCCCCAAATGTTGGCATAGCAACGGCACGGCAGTCATTTCTCGGGGAAAGGGGCCGGAGACTTCGTTCGCTGTTAAGTGGTGCGGAAGAGCTTCAACTAACGGGAAAATCAAAGAGAAGGATCTCCGAAACTTTCCCGGATTCTCGAATGTGTGAGATAGGGGGTGTTGTCATCTACTTATCGCTTATTCTTAACGGTACATTTTACGAGTGTGTAGACAGATACCGTATACAAGTTTATGTTGGTTCAGCACCACAACGATGTCCTTTGTAACAGTTTATTGAAAAAGGAGGCAGTTTGTTGTTCTTAGGAATATTTGTGGAGAAGGTGGATGGGTCTAGAGAAGTTAGAGCAAATTGTTTGGAGTTTGGATGCGTCTGGATTAAGCTTTAACCTTTCATAAAGGGGTGTGTCAAAGTGTGATTTAGAGTTTGCAGAGGGAAGAAGGACACGGATTTGTTTGCACGGTGGTTACGAACGAAGACTATCACATCAATTTATGAAAATATCTTTATGAATTTGTATCCAATTCTGTTTAACTTACATTTTAAATGGTTTCGATTATTTCAAAATACAATCAAACCCCAATATAACGATCTCTCGAATATAAAGAACTTTTCAGTTAGTCCCAACCGAACTGCTAAGCCACTAATGTATTTCAAATGTTTGTAAACATTTTCAGAAGCAAAGAATACGGATCCGTTCTAACGGGGTTTGTTTGCAATACGTTAACACTACTTCTTTTTATTTTATTCTATGGAAATTGATATTTGATTAAAATTTTTATGATAATCGAAAGTCTCTAAAAGGAAGTATTTCGGATAAATAATTAAAGCTATAGAACCTAAGCATTATATTTGTTATATATCACGAAGCCATCAAAATTGATTTTTTATTTAAATGCTGATTGAATTTTTTTTTTATTTTTTTATATTCTCACCAGCGGCCAAAATACTCGCCAAACGCTCCAAATACGACAATCTTACGTCGTAAAACTTTCGTTTTCTCGTCAAATTCGAGGGTTAAGGATGCTCTAGTAAGGGCATTTACCCATTAAGAGGCTGGTGTACTAATATAAAATTGATAAATCTTGCAAAGTGCATTCTTGGAGACAGCTGTTTTCTGGCTAATGGGAAGGCACAAAGACTTCCATTGGAAGAGCATTATACTAGAAAAGAAAAGAACAGAATCACATTATTATCAAGAAAGGACATTAGGAATTTCTAGCATCGAACGTGGCAACGATAGCCAAGTGGTAAGGTAGTGGCATCGTGGCCGAGGGTTCAAGCCCCTATTTCACTGAAAATCCGCATGTGATGAAGGACTGTTGCAAGCTAAATCTGGCATTCCTCTCCTAGCGAGGCGCAGAATTTGGAGATAGGGGTGCTAGTTCAGGGGGTGTTCTCGTCATGTGGCAGATTTCGAGGGAGGTCCCAAAATAGCCCTCGTGTTTCTTCAAAAGGGGACGTTAAAATAATCAAATTAAACCAGCCCTGAATAGCATCCTGTGAATTTTCTAGAAATCTCATGAATCCATCTGAGCTTTTCAGAATTTCCTAATCGGTGTTCTAAAAAGTTCGTTTACAAATCACTCCAAAAAGAGCTATATGGTACATATTCTCCAAAACTAATACTCTAACTTTTCGTACATTAAAAAGAACTTAAAACGTCTTATGAAAAATCATTTAAAAAAGATGTACAAATTGAAAGAGCTATTTAAGTTCTGTTTAATCGAATATAATGGCAATAGAACAAAAAATAAGCAATTTCGATTTATTTATTAGTTTAAGACAGTGAAATTAACATAGAAAGCCTAAAATATATAACATTTTGGTACAACATACATTTACATGTAAGTTTATTAACGATATTAGTTTTTCGTAATAATCCTACAAATAAATACGCCTACTTCCTACTTCTGCGTTTTCTTCAAATCTAACTCTCATTTAAAAATCTTTCCTTTATATAGAGTTCCTAATCAGTTACAAACAACACATATCCAAACGTAAGCTGACTTGCTCAAACTTCTTCAGATGCATACACTCTTTCTGCAATCATCTTAGTGCACAATAAACTACCGTCTTTCAAATAAAGTGTTGTAAACTCCTCGTTATCTCGTAGTGAACCAACATGAACTTGGACATGGTATTTGTCCACACATGTATAAACTCCGTCCTTGAGGATAAGCTCAGGGGTGGCTGACATCAGCCACTTTCTCACACGCTGTAAAAATCAGGAAAGTTTCCGAGATTTTTCTCCTTGATTTTTCCGTTAGGATTTTTCTCCTTGATTTTACCGTTNGGATTTTTCTCCTTGATTTTACCGTTAGGATTTTTCTCCTTGATTTTCCCGTTAGGATTTTTTTCCTTGATTTTTCCGTCGGGGCCACTTTACAGCGAATGAGGTCTCTGGCCTCTTTCCCCGAGAAATGACTGCCGTGCCGTTGCTAAGGCAACGGCCAGGACTATCTGGGAAAGAAGAGAAGGTCATCGTGGTGGTCGCCGCACAAGATGGTGCTGATTCTTCGAGATGTGATTCATGTCTACAGTCGACATCGGAGAATAATTTGAAGAGGCTGCGTGCCTGTAAGGATTGGTGGTTCTGTAATTAAAGTTAGAACAATTTGGCTGATAGATAACAGGTTAAATCCTGTTACGAAATTGTCCTGCATGGGACAGTTGGATGCGACGAAGCTATTTTAGATCCTTAAGAATGAAGTGTTTTTTCATGTAGTTATAATTGATAATGAAACTTTATTCGTTAAAAGTGATGGGTTTTTCGCATATATTAGGGCCCCAGTCTTATGTCTTGCAGTTTTTAAACATTGAGTAATCAAACAGAGGTAAATGTGCCTTGTCACAAGGTCACGATGATGAACAGATCTAAGAAAATCATAATATGGAAACTATGGTGTGCTCAAATATCCTCTATTACGAACAGTTAACTCACTACGCAGCCCCTCACAAGGAATTCTGTCCTGTTACTGGCGATGGACTCGTTAACCAGGCATCACCAGCATTCAAATACGGGGGAAAGTAGAGCCTGTTTACTTGTATAACAACCTATCATCGTCGTATTCAAAGTGCCCACCTCCAGGGAACTAAATACCAGATAAGGGTTCAGATGGATTAAACACAAAGAATCATGTCGCCTCATCTTTTAATATTTGGTGTACCTGAACAACAGGAATGCCGCAGACAATAATGTGGGAAAGGAGAACTACGCAAAATGTAGCGCAATGAGAAATTCTCATGCATTGAACTTTCCTGTTCTTGCGTATTTGAGCGTGATTATTCAAAATCGGAATAAGCTAAAATTAACATATAATTTTGGACTCAAATTGTCAAGGTTTAGAGTGTTCATTTGTTTCTCTGTTCTTATGTATTTGACGATAATTCAAAAATAGAATAAGCAAGATAAATGAATCCTGATATGCAATCTTGCTACCAAATTGTAAAGCTAGATCCAATTTTGGGCCTAATTGATCAACAGGAAAAGGTCAAAAATGCATAGTCGACCTTCAACAAAGCTGAAGTGTACGAGAAAATCAATGTCAGAACAATTAGTTTTTTAAAAAAATTCTTTGTCTTTTTAAGGTTTTCTTTCAGAAATATTTCTAGGCCCGTATTTTACTTTCCTTTCTTGCTTAAATGACAGAAGATGTCAGCGATTTTCGTGAAATGACATATTTATGTAACGATTTTTTAAGATGGCCATGCAAATCAAAGTACTAAAAGAGCCGACTTTAGTTCAAAACAAAATTCTGAACGAACCGACTTTAGTTCAAAGCAACATACTGAAGGAGCCGACTTTAGATGGAAGAAAAATACTAGACGAGTCGACTTAAGCTCAAAGCAAAATACTAAACGATGTGACTTTAGTTGAAAGAAAAATACTACACGAACCGTATTGTGAAGGTCGAGGGCAGACGAACGTTCCAGGTGGCTTATCTCGAGTTTTTTGTATTTAAAATAAACAAATATTATGTACACTCCAAACATTCGTTCTCAGTTTTAGACCATCATTAATTCTTCCTTTTCAAACGAAAAGTGAATACATGTCATCTTAAAATCTGAAAGCTTTCATTATAACCCGTGCTAAGACATCTGTTTTTAAATGCATCCTGACAATCATAGAACAAAGTGACAGCAGAAAAACTATTCTATAAATATGTCAGCACAAGAAAATCTCCGTCAGTTTCTGTCATTCCAGCGTGAAGGGATAAAAAAATACGGGGCTAGAAATATTTCTAAAAGAAAACACTAAAAAGTGAAATAAACGGACGGACGGAAAAGTGAAATAACGGAATTGACGGACTTACTTCGTAATTAGATAGCGATTTGAGATAGAAACATAATCCTCTTTGTATAAATCATATACGAGAAATTAATTCCACAAATAATAAAATTCCACAAATAATAAAAGAATATTAAATAAATTCACTTGTATTCTTCATATACGAGAAATTAACGATATTACGAAGGAATTCCACGAATAGATTTAAGAAATATATTAAATTCTCTTTGCATACTTCATATACGAGAAATTAATGAATATTTATTTAATATATTTTTTAAAAGTTTTCGAAAAATAAAATAAGGGTTGTTTTTCAATAGAACTTTGGTATTAAAGCAAAAAAAAATATTCCATACCGATTTTAATTATGAATAATTTTGCCTTCAAATGCATGTCACAGTTCCGGATGTTACTTTGATTATGCATGTCTCAGGAACGGATTTATTCTGAAATCACAGATATAAGTCAAACAGGCAGCGCTTATTTCATTCTGGAATCCGATGCGCATTAGGCAGCGGGAAGTCGTAGCGCTTTGCAAGAAAACGTCAGACTAAATGTTAGATGAATGTTACATTTGTTATGTGACTATAACATAATGTGAAGCAAATGTTAGATTACATGCTAGATGACATGTAAATTTTGTAAATACTAAGAATTTATTCGTAGCGTTTGGCAATTGATCCGGAACTGGATCAGCACCAAAATGAATTTCTCATTTATAAGTCACTATTCCTCAAATTAATCTAAAACTTCCTGATCACGATCTGATTCATCAGAAGTCGAGTTCCGTCGTCGGAAAAGAGATTCTTCGCTTATCATTCATAAGTACATGTTTTATTCATCGTCAGAAATCCCCACTCTTTAATCTTTCTTCGAAAATACGGAAGTGTATTAATCTACGTGTCAGAGAAACCTAATCTCAAATTCTTATTTGCTGTTACAGGAATTCAGCGTGTTTCGATCGAGAGATTTAGATAAGAACTTGAACAGTTTATTTCCAAAAATCGGGATAATCCAGTTTCACTAGATTTTTCAAGATTGTTCAATCGCTATGTTCCCGTGTTCATGTTTTCTTTGTTTGGAAAACATATTAACGGTTACAAAATTTCATGCCATAATAAAATGAAAAGTGAAAGTATTCTGAAGCATGAGAAGTGGCCTATGTAAAATGGTTGAAAAGATGTTGGTATGAATTGCAGATACATTTTGTTGCGAAACTGTAATGCTGCTTCCCAGAAATGTTGCTCTTTAGGTTGGAAAGATACATTTACAGAGGTTCTTACTAGTTATCGGGAGAGGTCAAGCCAATACCCCCTGACCATGACGAGAAATTTGGCGACTCTACTAGGAAACGGATTTTGGGAAATCCTCTAGAGAATTCTATGTGACGTCACATCCTGTTCGGAAAAGGTATAAATACCAAGCAAATGAGAAATCAATAATCTCTTTGGAGTCTTGTTCGCATTGCGATTTGGTCAGCTGTAAGACGCTATGCGCTAATATCGGTGCTGTCTCAGCATTATTTGCGATTTGGTCATCTGTAAGACGCTGTGCGCTAATATCGGTGCTGTCTCAGCATTATTTGCGATTTGCTTTCTGTTTCTTTCGTGCTATTTGTGCTTGAAGTTTTTTGCAATATTCGTTAAATAAAGCGTCATTTTGAATTATCCAACTTTTGGACTGCTTTCACTATACACCCAGCTGCCGATTTTTGTAACAATTGAGCCATAATACACTAAAACCTTTTAAGTGTGCCCTTGAAAAGACTGCTGTAAAAATGAATTACTCATGACAAATTTGTTCTGTCGAATCATGAGAACTTTGTCTGTTAATTGAATTTAGATTTTTAATTCTTTTCCTATGGTTCGTTTAAAAGTTGATAAACAACTTAATTTAGTTTTTCAATATAATGGGGTAGGTCTACTTTTTTAATCAGATTTTATAATCATTTGAGTATATTACTTGCTTATAATTAATTTCGGACAATATAATTAAAACTTGAAATATTTTAAAATTTAAAAAATACCAACTTTTTTTTTCAAATAATTCAGTAACAGATTGTGATGATTATAACATTTTAATTCCGATATTGCTTCTTCAGTAACCCTTTATAGGTATTACTTTTTCACGAACTTTCGTCAGCGTTCATGTAACAAAAGTTAATTTTTATTATTTATTACAATGCAATATTTTAGAATATTCCGTTAAAATAAATAGAAATTCAGAGTATTATCTTTTTTGTAATTTTCCGTCTCGGTTTTTTCCTTCTTTTTACAGAAGTTTGTATATAAATACTCACATTTAAATTTTGTTTCGAAAAAAAAATCTGTTAGTTTCTACTGTCAAGATGTTTGATTTTAGATACTAATTAAATGAGTCTTAATTGAATTTAGATTCTTAATTCCTTTCCTATGGTTTTTTGTGACGTATTATAGAATGTATTAAAGGTTTAAAAGTGTTTTCTTTTAAAAAATTTTGAAATGAACAGGATGAATTGAGAACAAGACAAAATGACATATTAACGAAAACGACATTATAACAAGAGACGTTCTGAAAATGTTTTAAATGCACTTCTATAAGGCGTAAGTAAGTATCATAATGTAATAATGAAAGGTTCAATGTAAAAATAATTTTTAGTTTAGAGTAACAGAAAACACAATTAAAAACAACCTTCATATATCTAGGGATTAAGTATTAGATTTGGAAACATTTTTTTCTCCTCGAAAAGGCATGGAAATTTCGCTGAATAACATTCCTTTATATCAAAATAATTAAAAACGAAATTTATTTTTTTCGTAAGTATATAGGTATTTTAAAATAACAGAATATTTCAGAAAATAAACAGTTTGTTCCCCTTTCATTTAATAATAAGATTCACAATATTTAAAGAAATTTCTGAAATACAATACTCTTAATTAAAATATGCTCGTGAAAAGTAATTGGAAATATTGTTGACTTATTCAAACAAATTAAAGCATCTAATATAAAGGACGAAATATTAATATAATGTACATTATTTTTAAATTTCTTTTACAATTGGATTATAACTAACAATTTATGGGTACATTTCTTAAGATCTGTTAAAGTGGAAAAATATGTCTTAAATCTTTGTTCAAAAAAACAATGAGTGAAATAGCAAAATAATCTGAATACTTGAAAATAAGATCTTTACCTTAACTTTTTAACTTTCTTTTAAAAAGTAAATAATAGATCAGAAAATTGTTTAATATATTTAAAAATTAAAATTCAGGCAAATACGATAAAATCAGGCCTCACTAAACATAGAATATCTGCTTTGTTTCCTAAAACAAATAATTAAAGCTTCGAAAATAAATTATCAACTTCCTTTCCTTATAAAATATTGAACAAGTAAACTAATGTTAGTAAGACACAATATCTACACTTGAAATATATTTTCAATAACTTTAATAAAAACACTAGTAAAATAATTTATATTTTATATCGAAACTATCACTATGGCTGAAATTATTTACAGAAGGCCAAACTTTTATATTAACAGAAAAATAGCAAATATATTCTCATTTTATATTTCTACCAACAAAATTCCAAATTAATATTTAGATAAGCATCATAAACTATAAAACCAAACGATTTGTACAAAAGTATGAAAATGAGAATTAAAGATGTTGTCAAGCGTAAGATAAAATCATTTTTAAATTATTAATACATATTTTTACTCAAGTTGTAGTAAAAAAATGGCTTTAACAACTTTCACGACATCGATAGGTTGAAAACATTATTTATTTTTAAAACCTTCTCAGTATAAAAAATCGTATTTGTCACTAAATGCATTCGAGACATTTCGGCGGACAGAATAAAATATTTATTTTAGGTAAAAATAATTTTATCTTTACGCTCAGAATTTCTTAAACTATTATTACTATTTTTTGTTCTATAATGCTGATTTTTTTACGTTTCATTTTCTTTTACATAAATTTATATTAATACGATATTTTAAACATATATAAAATAGAAGGCGGTTCATTATTATGGATTAGTATGAGTAAGCCATTATTAATTAGACCGTTCTTGTTGACAAATTGTGCAATTCTGAGATCAGTGCAAAATTCTATTTTTATTGCTCTTTCTTTTACCTGTGTGTAATGGTAAATGGATTTCTAAAACAGAAGTTTAGATTTAAAATTATATATGATTTCAAAATTAAGGCATATATACAAAATCGGTTTCTATATATCAATGAATACACGATAAAATAAATTATCGCGTCAATGCGATTACGATTAAATATTTCCGTTATCGAACTGCTTAGATCATTAATTCTCTCAATTATTTTTCTTTCTAGTATACGATACAAGCATAGAGAAAGCATTGTATTGTAATCATCAAAAAATTCAGCCCAGAGGTTAATAATTTTTGACATTTTAGTTATCCTTGAGATGATAAAAAAATCATTTCTTGGATTTCTCCTAGCTGTCTGCCCAAACAATAACTAAAAAAAAAACAGAACCCAGCTTGGCAAATGAAATTTAGCAAGTGGTATTTGCATTAAATTTGCAAGTCTGTATGTAATTTTAGACGAAAACCGTTAATGAAAAGCCTGCCTGTCTACACGATACAATAACACAACTATGTACACGGCAGCTTAAAACGAGTTAAATGGATGAAATTTCGCATGTGCTTTTATCACCGGACTTATAGATCTGTAACAAAATTTTGTCTAAATCCGTCAAAGAACCGATTTTCTGCCAGTATATCTATCTATCTGCATGCGATTATTAAATAAATGTGGGACTCTACTTGGTTATTTTAATTATTAAATGTGAAGGTAAATCAGATCGTTCCTATAGATGACATTGCTGGTTCTAATTGAAGTCTAATTTGACGCAAGCGAGTAAGCGAAGCTTAAAAGCCGGCCACAACAAGAAATTTTAGCGTACTATATCATAGCTTAACAAGCAGCACCAACTATCTCAATTTTTTGAAATTTCAAACAGGAAGAAAATACTCAATTTTTCTCAACGAATAACGGATATGTTTGAATTATTTTCACATCTGATATGAACAGAAGACCGAAAGTTATAACCATATGTGAAAACAGCTTCAGAAGTAATCGTTATTAGTTGCAAAAAATTGAGTACTTCCTAACTCTTTGAAATTTCAAAAAATTGGGATAGGTGGTGCTGCTTGTTAAGCGACGGTATCCTGGTTGCAGAAAATGGCACAGACGAAAGCGCAGAAGTCCGGTAGGAATGGGGGCGCAGCGTGCTACATGTTTCTTTTCTCGTAAAGAACTAACTTTATCTAATGTGGATTCCCTCTTAACCCGAATCGTTATCTTTAAGCTCTTTCGAATGAACGTCTAATTTAAAGTAATTAAAGTTCTTTCACGTGAGTGATCTTATTTATCTAAGCTCAAATGCTATGTAATATCTAGAAGTATTATTCATTACTTTACGTAATTAAATGCATGCAATAATTATCTTATCACTAGTCCTCCTATGTAAATACTATAGTAAATATGTCATTCTCCGTAATAACTTAATTTTTTAAATATCTTTAATAAATATTTTGTTTTAATCCAAGTTCTCTTCATTTTTCTTAATAACTTTGTTTCCCTAGACAACCTTTAAAACCAACAAACATTAAATTGCTAACCAACTTTTACTAGAATTTCTCTAGTCCATTCCACATAAATATAATAAAAACAATTTTTTAAAAACACGCTTTTATTAGTGTACTAAAAAGTAGACTTTTTTTATGTTCATTTTGGTAAATTTATAACTTTTACTGTAAAAATGATCGAGTCTTAATTGTTTTTCATGAATTCATTACCAGGTGACGCTCCTTGTATGGAATCAAAATATAATTAGATTAATAGATTACTTGATAATTAAGTTCAGAAAATATTGAAACACTGTATTGCCATCAAAAACACTAAAGTGTGCAAAATTTTAAAACTCTTGTACACCGGTAAGTGAATGAAAGGTTCACAAAATTCCATCTTTTTCCACATATCGATATAACCGTTTTAAATATCATTGGATTTAAAAAAATAGTGGCATTGCAGTGAGCAGTATTTCTGTTTCTCTCTAAGAGAAACAAAATGATGAGGACTTTCCACAAATTGTTTTTTTAAACAAGAATTTTTGATCGATCACAAAATTCCATCTTTACAGACATTAAACAAGACAGGTTAAATTAATTTGCATAAAAAAAGCAACAAACTGTATCAATGCCTCACAATTGGAATACAGCTTCACAATAGCGAAGCTATACCATTCATTATACGGGGTGCTCATAACTTTTTTGACCCATTTCAAAAATTAATAAAAAAAACCTAATAATGCTACATATACGGTTTTTTTTAAATGATAGCTCATTTAAAAAAGTTTTTCAGATAGGTAGCACGCCGTTGTGGTGATCTGGGGGTCGTAAGTTATTGGAACACATCCTATTTTTGAGAGCCATTACCTGCGAAACTATTAAAGCTAGAAGAAACATAAAAGGACGCATTTGTAAGGAATTTTACGATCTTTAATTTGTTAAAACAATTGTAATTCGAACACTGAATAGTTTGTGAGATATTCCTGAAAAACTAAAAGACGAAACCAGAAAAAGCTCATCGTCCTCAGATTATCGGTAGCCATTGCGTATGGAATCTCTCGCTGCAGCAAATTTAGAAAGCCGTAAGTTAAGCTATCTATATCTGAAAAAAATCTTTTTTTTATTTTCTCTCTCATTTAAGGAAAGAAACTCAGTTTTAACATTATTAGTTTTAAAAAATAATTTTTGAAATGGGTCCAATAATTTCTAATGATGGGTTTTCCCCAAATTGATTTTTTAAACTTGAAGTTTTGATCCATCACAAAAAAAATGAAACAAGTCAAGTTAAATAAAAACTGTATAAAAAAGCAACAAGGTGTATCAATGCCTTAAAATAGGCACACAGCTTCACAATAGCGAAGTATAACTATACCTGTAGCCTTTTTGGTACGCCATAATCTTATTTCTGTTAGGGATAATAGTAGCCATCAAGGAAAGGGGTCTTGGTTCGTTTCAATACTTTTAATTAAACACAAAAGGACACAACATACAGGGACAAACATTAAGAACAAAACACTTCATTACATAAAAATAAACAATATCTCGGGGGAGAACACCATGTTTACTCGTCGACTCCAGATCGTGAACTGCGGTCTCCTCCAACGGCCGCTAGGTGGCGAGCTCGGAAAACAGTGCGGTTACATACCCTTATATTTACAAGCAAATCTGTTAACAGTTGACATAACGTTTACTCCCACCCAGCCCTTAAAAAAGTTTTGCTTTTCATCGCAGACTTTAAAGGTTTTGCCAATCTTCTTCGAATGCGAATTATTTACAAAAGTCTGCTTTATTAGTATTCACAAATTTATAATCAAATGCAATACAAATCCCGTCATTAACAAAATGACTGAAATTGTTTTGATGGTACAAAACAATGAAATCAAAAAAGTGGATACCATCTTGAAACGGCATCAAAAAATTAAAATCCTTATCGTAGTAGTAGTTTTCAATGACATCAGTAGTAAATCCATAGCAGTTTTTCAGGACTTCAAGGGGTATCCATGCCGAATCCGAAAGAAAACTGAACAATGCGTTTGGTCTAGACTGCGTAACAATCGAAATTACAGACCGACAGACAAAATGCCGATCGTTCGAGTTGAAACAGAACTTAGCTTTGTTCGGTCAACAACTGCTCAATATTATACTGGGTGTCCAAAAATTATATTTACAACTTTAGACTTTTATAACTTTAAAACTGTACTAGATAATAACAAACGATTTTCAGCATGTGAAAAGATAAGTCATAAACATAAATTTTTTTATGTTGCAGATGACGCAGATTTGACAATAAATGTGGACGCCACAGGAGAAAGTTCAGTGTGTACTTACTTCATAGATACACAATCCGATACCCAAGCGCAGCGTTGACCCGTCCCCTGTTTATGGATAATGGTATCTGTTTCCATAAATGATGTAAACCAAGACCAAATAGTTTGTCGGGACAGTGGTTCCCTTCCACGTTGTGTCCGAAAGTTTCGTTGTACTTGGGTATCGGACTTTGTCTTTATGAACCAGGCTACACACTGAGCTTTCTCCTGCGGCCTCCACATTTTTCGTCAAATTTGCGTCATCTGGAAAACGAAAAAACTTTATTGTCATTATCTGAGTTATTAAAATCTAAAGTTGTAAAAATATTTTATGGACATCCGGTATTTCAGAGACACTAATACCTGGTAGACTCGCAAGTCACTTTAAATCACGTTCTGACGGGAACTGCAAACACAGATAGAGCACTCACATCAAGGGATATCCATTCAATTTAGTCTGGTCACTGTGACTTTCGCGTCGTTACACAGGTAGCCCCAACCATTACCATAGCAACAGCACGGCAGTCATTTCTTCGAACCGGAGAACTCGTTCGCGATTAAGTGGGCCGGAAGTGCTCCGACTAACGGGAAAATCCCACGGGAAAATCTGGCAAACGTCTCCCCATTAAGTAAGTGATGTGAAAAGTGAGACTGAGTTGGAGAATGTCGCCTACCCTCAAAATCGACTGTTTACAAATGTGTGAACAGACATTGTCCGCAGATTTATGTTGGTGCACCACGAAAGCGAGGATTTCGAAACAGTTTATTAGAAGCGACAGTTTATTGTCGTCTGGCATGTTTATGAAAGGGGTGAAGGTGTCTGAAGAAATTTGGGTAAAGCTTTCGGAGAATGGTAGAACGTGGATAGTCATTAAATAGAAATAATCCCGTTAACAGAGTATTCGAAAATTTGAATGAAGTTTTTATAAAATTTTGAGGATACTTTCGGACAAGTTCATATGCGTGGTGATTTTGAAAAAAATTTAATTTTTAAAAAATTTTGTGAATGTTTATTTGCATATTTCTCCTAAATGTTAGTTTGTTTAGATTTTTAACTTTGTTTGCTAGATTCTAATTATCATTCTTCGTGAATTATTCCATTTCTGGAGTTCCAAGTATTTGTACTGAAATCTTACTGGTTTCAAGAGTAGAAGTTTTTTTTCTTGTTACGACATCTTTTTTAATCAGTTTTCTATTTTTGCATCTTTTATTTTCCGTATTAACTTCTAATTGTAAGAAATGACAGAAATTTCTGCTGACGGACGTCAAATCCTTGATAATCTTGAAAGTGAAAGGTTCGAAAGTTGTTTCATATAACGGATGACGAACAGGGAAATTTTTCCCTTCAAAGTACCGTGTTAACTCTCTGTGTTGTCATATTCTGTAACTTCAGGTTTATAAAAGCTCAGCTGTCACGGAATCGTCTGACAAAAATAAATTCGTAAACGTAAAAAGAAAAATTAAAAATGAAGTTTACTTGTCAAACTTAAACGTGTGTCGATGTTCAACTCAAAGAAGTTAGTTAGTGTGCTTGTCATACACAACACATGCATCGCGGCACTTTGGCTGTGGAATCCATTGTGAATTTAGCAGGAGCATGAAGAAAGTTTTTGTTTTATATTAGAAAAAAAGAAACAAGAAAAATCGGTAGAAAATCATTTTTAAAAACTTTCTTTTAGATAAACATTAAATATATGTAAAATATCATGAAATATAAAAAAATAATAATCACTTTCTAGTTCATAATTGCTTTTTTTGTTTCTGCTGCACTTTCATTTTGGTGAGGCTATTTTAAATCATCTTGTGTTAAAGACATCAGAAAAATTCGGAAGTCTGTTTCAACGGATGAATTGCTAAATATAATTGATTTCGTTTGGAAATTTCCAATATTGAGTACAATTTTGTAAAGATTTTGTTAATTATTGAAGATTTCAGAAATCAGACGGGGCCCAAAGCGTCATTTGACATTTACAGGAATTCATTATGAGCCAGCGTGAAAACAGACTTAAATTTCACAGACTGCAATATCTTGCAGACACGCAGTCTCTTCAAATCATACTCCGTTGTCGACTCCAAACATGAATGGGACTCACATGCCGGACAATAAGCACAATCCGGTTCGACCAGTGCCACGATGAACCTCTCGTCATCAGCCAGATTGCCCCAATCTTTGCCATAGCGACGGCACGGCATTCATTTCTCTGTAAAAGTGGCCGGAGAACTTGTTCGCGGTTAGTGGGCCGGAAGTACTTCAAATAACGGGAAAATCCGGGAGAAAAATCTCGGAAACTTTCCCGGATTGTGGGAAAGGGAGTGATGTCGCACTCATTTCTCTGGACCTCGATCACGGTTAAGTGGGCAGGAAGTACTTAACTAAAGGGAAAATCCAGGAGAAAATCACGGATGGGGAGAGTGAGTGATGTCACCCACCTGCAGTCTATTCCGAAGGGCGGCGTTTCAGGAGTGTGTGGACAGACATCGTGTTCGTATTTATGTTGGTTCAGCACAAGATAACGAGGGCCTTGCAACCATTTATTGGAAGCGGAAGCGGTTTGTTGTGCGTTGTGATGTTTAAGGAAACGGTGAAAAAGTTTGGCGATGGAGAAAATCTGTTGGAGATTGGATATATGTGGGTTGTAACATTAGGCTTTAAACACTCCTGAGACGGAAAATGCTGAAATGTGACGAAAGTTTGAACATAACCCTTAGGAACGTTTAAAGCCTTGTTCCAACTGCGTGTGGCTTGGACAAACTTCGAGTCGCTCAAGGTTCGCATTTGTGGACTGTGGTCAGTGGAATCCGAACAGACGCAACGTTCCTACGGCGCGTAACTTGGAAATATCTCCACAGCGCTCTAGTGAGAGGATGAATTGGTGCCGTCTGTCCCTTTGATATCTGAGCTATTTATCGCCACACCGCGGGACACCACAGATGCACTTACAAACCCCTGAGCAACATCGAATCTTCTCGTTCCGACGACAGGAAATAACGCGAACCGCTGAAAAATCTGTGGGTTATCTGATCGTGGGACCGCACCTTGAGACGGATTTACATGCAAGTCGTTAATGAAGAAGTTGCCAGAAACTTTAAAAAACAGTCAATGTTCAAATTTCTTCCTAGATAAGTTTACCTTCAGATAAACTAAAATATTTTTTTTTATTTACTAACGACTTTTCCCATACGATACGGTTATTTCTTTTATAATGTCTGTTCAATAGAAATATGTTACAGGATGTGTGTGATGATGTGAATTTCAATAAATCTAGTCTTTTCCGATCGAGAAAAAGCTAAATAACGTGCTTTTCTTCGATGATTTTAGATATTTATCGGAAATGACTTGTAATTTTTAGTCAATTTCTAACAGATTAATTGATTGCAGAACTAATTGATTTGCAACAGGACTTTTGACGTTTCGGATTTTAAACGAAGAATTTAATTCATTTAGTCTGAAACAGAAATCTGAAAGTAAAAATTTTGCATGGGCTTATGAAATAGCCATCTGCATCGATAACTGTTAAAATTTATAAGTGTCGCTATTCCAAAATTTTGAACATCATAAAATATTTCATGTGATTAATTTTAAATCAAAAGTATAAATACAGAATGTGTAGGATACTTCAAATTATAACCAGAAAAAAATTCTAGATCAAAAGCTATATTATTTCTCAAGATATCAAAAAAGATTCAAAATTTTGCTTTAGCATTGAAGACTAAACATTTTATTTGCTTATAATTTCAAAAGTTATTGAGCTTGGATAATGAACTTTTATATCCGAGCATAACTTTTCGTGCTGTTTTGAAATCCGGTTATAAATATATACACGATCCCTTACGAACTTTTTAGACATGGAATTTATTAGTAGACATTGTTTCCTGAAAATTGGTACATTTGTTTTAAGATAAAATGAACGGCGGCGGAATAATACTGGGTGATTCTTTCTTTCCCGCAACTGTACTGCTCTTCAACGGAATTCTTTAACAACCGCAACGGAGTTCATTTGGTTCTGCATCAGCATTTTTACTAATAACGCGCTTTTTGTTGCAATGTAGGCATGATGTTTAGATAGCTAAATAATATGCCTGTGTAACTCGAATTCTTATTTTTGACCAAGTAACACATTAATTCAGAGCGTCCCTTTTTAGACACGCTTATAAAAATGAATCATAAACTCACGAGAATTATTTTTTAAAAAAAATACATTTGACGAAAAAGGACTTCAGGTGTCCGTTTCTTTTATATTCTATCAATGGGTAGCGCGTATCAAGCGTTCAGTTGATAATATAGCCTTTTTATTTTCAAGTCAGACTCGAAAGTAGTTTTTCACAGTCTGAAACAGTAAAGTTTGTTGAATTATTCACCAACTATTTTACTTGCATTTAAAAAATATATTAGTAAATACAATTGTAAGAATAAGTTGGGTTTTTTTTTTGGATTATCATATAAATTTTAGATTTTGATAGTTTTTTTATATATTTTTCATTAATTCTCTAAATAGGGACCCAGGCGTAGGAACGCACTAAAGCATAAATTTTTCAGACAGGAATTTCTCAATAATTCTCCAGTTCATATCACGACATTAGTATATAAAATATTATTGACAAAATACCACTTGGGCATTAACGCGTAAATATTGCCAATAGAAAAACTTTGTAACACGAAAGGTCTTTCATTTGCACAATTTATGCAAATAAATATCATTTGTGCTCCTGCTCCATCTATTTGCGAATTTGGATATTATGCATTTTTATGTAATAAAAAGAAAGCATTAATCTGATATCTCTGTCGTCTAAATTTTGATTTATTAGGTGCAGTAAAACGGATTCATAAACCCTCTGAATTACAAAAGATATTTCTCGCCAACTTTGTACATTTCTCTACATAGCAATATTAGCAAATTAAAAAGAAATCAATTTTTAACTTAATTCAAGGAAAGTTACGATGTCGTTGTAGCGTTCATTCTTCGGCAGTTCCTTTTATATGAGCACTAGCTGATATCCCGGGCGTTGCTCATTATTAAATTACTTTTGTATAAAATATTATTGTACAAAAAATTCTTTTATCGCGAGAAGCGTTCTGAAATTAAAATGCGAACATCAATTAAAGCAAACGATTTTCCAAAAACGGCGAAAACTAATTTTCGCCGTTATATTTGTTATATAATTACTTTATATTTTTTTACAAATATTGAAGAAAGGTTTTAATGGATTTTTTGGGACAATTTATTACCTTTTGAATAATTAAAAAAATAAAAATAAATAAAAAGTTCCTCCGAGTATAAATTGTGAATTCTCTGCTTTTAAACTTTTCTTTTAGTGTTTCCAGAATTATGGAAATGTTTTTTGGCAACAGTTATTCATATGTGCATTTTTGTTCATCAGCACTAAAAAAAAATGTGACAAATTGTGTATAAAATTAATTTTGAAAAAATTATTAAAAGGAAAGAAAAAAAAATTGCATGGAAATAAAATTAGCGTGACTGAAAAACTAATTTTTTAAAAAATGTGGTGTAAAATTAGTTTTTGTAAGATAACATTTTCGGTAGATATCACGGAAAAACGCCAAAATCTTCCTAAATTTTTAATAAACTTTTGGACTTTGAAAGGTTGACAGTGACCTTCATCTTGTTTTTAAGACCTCATGTGCATAAAAATGTGTACAGCAAACATTCAAAACCACAACCTTCCAACTACAGAGTTTAAGGCTACAACGACTTACCTTAATCCAATGCTTGCCTGTGAACGACATTTCTGGAACATGCTGCTGTCAAATATCTGTTTCATCTGCTTACAAAAGTTTTACTATCTTTGCCTTTTTGGAATTTGAGCGATTGACTTATATTCTTCTTTTTGGGCATCGTTAAAACACAACTCCGAATATCGTAATACTCAAAGTTTTATATTTTCAATTAAAATATTACTTATTTATTATTTCGTAGAAAACGCAGGTAAAAATGACAGGCGATCTTAACTGCAGCGATTTTTTGAATCTATTTAAATAAGCTTTCGAATTTTAAAACCAATGAAAACATTTCCAAACGATATTTGAAAAAAAATAAAAAACAGAAACATGAGAAATAAAGGTAAAGAAATTACACCTTTGCCTAGCAACGGAGTACTATTAAATTTGTTTTTATTTCAAAATCGTCTGTATGTAATGAACTATTTATTAAATTTTAAAAAATAATAAAAATTGAAGGAAAACTGTCAGAGACAGAAAATTGGTATCATTGAAAAGGCAAAATTTTGAACTTGAAGATGGTATAAAAATATTTTTCGGGGGATATTGCGAGCGAAAATGCTCTAAAGCGGAACATTCACCAGTGTTCCAATCCACTTTTTTGATACACTGATGCCA
The DNA here is from genome assembly GCA_013235015.1 of Araneus ventricosus. NCBI lineage: Eukaryota > Metazoa > Arthropoda > Arachnida > Araneae > Araneidae > Araneus > Araneus ventricosus. Next base: position 29,738 of record BGPR01015471.1, read on the forward strand.
AACCTTTTCATTAATGTGAAATCTCGATGATAATTGGCAAAGACTGAGGGAGAAATTGGAATTCCAACGTAGTTTGTTTTCCATTTGTCCATAAAAATGAAATAGGATCGTAGGAGGCGGGTGATAAATCATCTGTATGGTGGGGAGAGTTCTGGAGGGAGAATGTGCGAGGGAGTCAGACTGGAGAAATCAGGGCGGGTAGGAGATGGTGCTCTCACCTCAAAAAGCGAAAATCCCCCTTGTGGGGGAGGGTGTGGCAGTCAGTCTGGTGGAAGGAGGAGTAGGGGGATAGAAGCAGCTGTTAGCTCTCTTTGGAGTATCTTTGAATGATCCGCCTAAATCTATAGACTTGAATGTGCTGGAAACAAACCTGTCGTTGGTTCAAATGGAATAGTGCAGTTTTGTCGTGAATCCCTAGCTCAACAGAGCAATATTATTAACACTATTAATTTAACATATTTAAATCTCGATTCGCCGTCATAAAAAAGTGTGCAGTGTAATATGAAAAGAATTCCGCCAATTGCTTTCAAAATTTTATATAGAACTTTACTTCATATAAAAAGTTATAAATTAACATTGCAGGTCATTATGTGTGCAAATCACTAACGTATTTAACATATTTTCCTATTTCGGCGTCTAAAAGACATTAATGAAGATTTTCTGGTGTTGTAAGGGTATTTGCAGCCATCAGATAGATAGAGATAAATATTTCAAGAGTTTTTCATCAAATGGGAACACATCCTATTTTTTACATATATATGATTATTTTTTAAATCTTTTTATTATCTTAAAACCCCACTACGCAATGGTGCAGTCTCATTCTGTCTGAAAACTTGGTTTTCCCCTTTCTAAAGCTACCTAATAAATTTCTAAATATTTATGTTCGTATTATCTATTCTATTTTTTTGTTCTCTTCTTTTTAATAGTTGCTGGTTACTCTGCGTTTATGCTTCTCTGCAATGCTCTTATTTCTAACATCTCCGACAGGCAGCAACTATGGTGTTATGTTCAATTGTTTTTCCTTTGCAATAAAATTGTCAAAATGCGACCCATTTGCTAGTAATTATTTACTGAATCAAAATTCTTTTTAATATGATAATTTCAAATAATTATTTCAGTAAGAATTTTAAAAGGATTGAAATTTAATCAATCTATTTGTCCTCGTTCGGTTTTATTTAACGTTTCGCCATTTCTATTCAGTTTGTCTTTCTTTCTTGATTTGAATTTTCTCTTAAAATATATTTTTATTCTTTTGCTTTTATTTTTGCTTAAATATTAGAAGAACCGAGTAAGTCTATTAAGCTTCTCTATTTTTAGCTTTGTACAACATTTTTTATTCCCCTTTTTTTCATTTTGATGCTATTCTTATTTTTCTAATTTTCTAAAACCGGCATTTCTTTAACGCGCTAACGACGCTGGTAGGTTCTCATTTCCATCGCTGTGATTTTTATCATTTAATTAAATCAATACTTTAATTCTTTATTAAATTTTTTAAAAAATTAATTTATTGACTAGACTAATTTAATTTATTTACTAGATTTTAATAATAACAAATGCGTTTTCTACATTCCGTATAATTTTTTATTGGTTTCATTATTATTTTTCGATAATAAACACCTTCTGTAATTCAGTAGTATTAACCTATTATCTGAATTTCGCGTACATACAAATTACAAAAGAATTTAAACACTCTTTGAATGTAAGATCAAGTATCCCTAGCTTAGGGGCAAGTATCCTTAAGGTTAGGGATACTTGAACCTGGGCGATTTCATGAAATATATTTATTTTATGATTTAATGAGATATCAATTTAGTATAAGTACATTTATCCTTCTTCAAAACAAATCTATTTATGATGATAAAAATTCAAATATTCGAGAAATATAAGTAAAAGTAAAAGTAGGGTCAATTATTCCAAGTTACCTCTACCACCGACACGTCCCCGTAATCAAGAAAATCACCCTCCGGAATTACGATAGCAAATTATGAAGCATAGTAAGAATAAAGTGGAAAATTATAAAACTAAATTTTTTTAAAATAAATTCTGATTACGGTACAAAAATGTTGAAAATATTCCTACAGATCTGCCATTTTGCTGTTAAGACAACATAACGAATTTCATCCATAAAACCTGTCTTTCAGTTTTAACGTTTCACAAATACACAGTCATAAATTTACAAAAGTTGGTAAGATCTAAAACAAAAAGAGTCATCAAAATCACATTTTCCAACGATTAATATGCTTTCTTATTGTATTAGAGAGTAAACAATTAGCATGTTACATGCATAATGTATGCAGTTAGGATGCAAGAAAAGGCATTCACTATAAAAATAACTCAGAAATCTGTTTTTGAATTTAAAAAAAAAAAATACGTTTGAGCTGCTAATCCCAAATACCGTAGTTGATAAGTTGATAATCTTAAAGGCTTCAATCGCCTGCATTGTATTCATTTGGCTTGATTGTATCAACATTTGTATTTTGTGGATAACGATTTTTACATCATGCAATTTAAAGAAAGAATGGCAACCAAAGAATACTATAATGTTAATAAAAGTGATAATAGGAATTAATGCCCATAAGAAAGCAATTTTTTTTATCCCAACGTTATCAGCGTGAAATGCACGCGAGAGAAAGTATTGATGAAACAATAAAATCTGCTTGAATTTCATTCCAACAAAAACAATTATTACAAATTGTGTTTAAAATTAATTTTGAAAAATCTATTAAAGAAAACAATTAGAAAGGAATAAAATTGGCAGAACTGAAAAGTTTATGTTCTAAATATTAAAGTGGAACGAAAATTAATTTCTCCGATTCTTCTAATAACAAGTTATTGAGGAAAAACATTAAAATTTCGATTAATATTTAATTAATTTTAAGTCCAATTAAAATTTTAAGAAACCATTCCTTTATGAGGACTTATACTAAGTGCGTAATTTGATAGTTCTAGGGTCGAAAGTCTGCTCTGTAGAGCGTTGCATTCTGTGCATCACTCATCAGTCAGTTATCGCTGGTCAGTGTGAGTATTGCGCGACCGGAGAGTTAACTTCAATAAGAAACCGATAAAAGAGATAATAAGAAAACTATAAGAGAGTTTTTAATTCTTTTACACTAAAAACATTTCAGAAATCCATACTGCAATTAGATACAAATTGTAAAAGATGATAATGGCTTAACGTAAAAAATCATTATCCGAAATGGATTCCCCCTCTTTAATTCGGTTAACCGGTGTTGGCGCATGCGTTCCACTTGAAAAGTGGAATGGGATCCTGAGCATGCGCCCAACCGATATGTGACGCTCGTGTGTGTGGCAGAAATGAGTTAGCTGTAATTCATAAATGACGTGTCTAAAGGAACTCTCAATTGAAACCCACAAATTAAGTATTAAAAAAGATAAAAAGTATTCCGTGTACTGTAAATATTGTAAAAAGCGTGTTGTGTGATGTAAAATAAAATACAAAAAGAAACAGCGCCGGATGATCCGTCATTAACTGATTAAATGACGGAAGTTAAAACAAACGGGGTTGTACTGCATTTTATATACTACAATTATTAGTGAACTGATTTAATCACGTTTCCATTCCAACTGAAGATTTGATTTAACTGGAAGTGCCACCTGGTAGCTAATTTGAAAAATTGGTTATAAGATTTCATGATGCTTATATTAAAAAATATAAAGTAAAAAGTAAAAAATAATTTAAACAAAAATTCTAATCTTTAAAAACGCTTTCCAGTGAACTAACAATTGTTTCTATTAAATTTTTCTTGAGAGAAATTTACTATTAATTTACAAATGAACAAAATACAATTCTTTTCAACTCTAAAAACTTTCAGCTTCGTGTATTATTTCGTTCGTATTTTGATAGTTTCACCCGGATAAAAAAAAGTCAACTCTAATTTCGTTTACCAGTTCGGATATAAGAATTCAAACTTTATATAAAAAATTATGGAGCAGGGGAACGCCAGATGTAAAATTGTGCTTTATTAAAATTTATATAGGAAAAACTGAAATTAAAATAGTGGTAGAGCTGTAATAGCACCGTCTAAGTATGACGGAATCTTTTGTTTTGCTACGTCCTTGGAAAATGGACACAGATGTGAATGATTCTGAGTCAGATCTGTTCTAGAAATACTAAATAATTTCGTAAGATATTTGTCAGACTTCCGAATTATCCTCTTACCGGAGTTAACACTAGAACTACTTGTGCTGTTTTCAATTAATGAATGTTCAGGCCTTTGCCATGTAGTTTCAGTTATTCCTAAATACCATTTACAAACATAAAAATTGAAAGTTCAGGAAAGGAAAATTACACGAATTTGAAAAAATTATCATCTGTATAAATAAAACTGAAACGCCAATATTTTATACGTTAGAGAAAACTAAAAAAATTCTTCAAATTTTGCTTACAAATAGTATGAAGAGTAAAGAAAGTTATAGGGAAAGTTGCATGTCGATTAATAAATAGTTAAAACCATTCTTACAGCTACGCATACGTATTTGAAGCTCTTATGCTGACGAATTTAGAAGGCTAAATAGGCTTCTAAAGAGTTATCTAACTTGTGGAGGTTATAGTTGAACATTAATAGCTTATAAAGAAAACTATCTCTCGGCTGTTTCTAAAAATAATTTGGATAATTTGATATTCTCATTTTACTTATAAAAATTTCAGATTATATAAGGATTTTGTGCATTATAATATTTTATATGAGACTAATTTCTGACATTAAAAATTACTGACCCTTAAATAAACGCTTGTCGAGCTATTCTTCTTTTCCTATCTCTTACCAAATCGGGATGTAAGAGGTCCAGAACTGTTCTCAGTCAGATTTTCTTTAGAAGTTCGGCTGGGCTAAAACTTGTTGCTACAGTTGGTGTAATATGCTGGGGAAGGAGAAAACTTGTAAGTCGCTGATTCCTGTCACCTGAAATTATTCTCTTTAAAGCGTCATTAGTTGTTTGGAATACGACGCCACAAAAAAAAAGCCGTATTCAATTTTTTGAAAGGAAGTTCTGACATTCTTCTGAGGTAACTAGCTACCATTATCGGATTCCGCAACTCATGGCTTGATATGCCATGAGATGCGAAAATTTCCCTCATGACTAAATTCTTTTGTACTTTCAGTCCATTATTTTAGAATTCAATTTATTACTCGAGATCGCACGGGGTCTCTTAAAGTAGCTTGAGAAATTTCATCTGCTTTTTCTCATGGATTATGCAATTCTTCGAGAAATAATACCTCAGGGGGTGAAGTGATAACTGTTTCTGGAGTCTCTAGAGGAAGACGACTCAGAGCATCAGCATTATATATATTTTTTCCAGGACGATGAATAATAGCAAAATCATAAGCATTCAGCATCTGAAACCAAAGCAACATGGCCGGTGAATGTATATCATGAGTAAGTTTCATTTTGTTGAAAAGGCGCAGGAATGGTTGATGATCTGTAACTAGAGTAATTGTATGCCCGTACAAGAAGTAAAGAATTTTCTTAACACCACCCATGATGCTAAGGGTTTCTTTATATAGTTGACAATAATTCCTCTCCGTACAAATTAATTTTCTGGAAGCATATGCTATTAAAGTTTCACGACCATCCGGAATGAGATGACTGAAAGCATAACTTACACCAAATGGTGATGCATCACATGTTAAAATGGAGGAAGTTTTTTATTGAAAGGATCTAACACACTATCTGAGAACAGCAGCGAATGCTTTCTCATGGGAAGAAGTCCATTTCTATTCTTCATTCTATTCTAATAACTGGTGGAGACGCTCAGCTTTGTTTTTAGGAAACTGTGATAAAAATTAAGCAGACCCCAAAAAACATTAAAGCTCGGGTTTCCTTTTAGAACGCAAGGCTTTTTGAATTTCTCTGATTTTCTTAACAGACGTATAGATTCCTGAAGCATCGATTACAAAACCCAAAAGTTCTACAGCTTTAGTTTTGAATGTACATTTGTCCTTATTTGCTCGTATTCTCGATCCTGACAAACGCTATAGCACTAAACATATATATTTACATAATTCTTCCTCAGTTGCTGCAAAAATAAGGACATCATCAAAATAAGACAAAACACCCGGAATTCCTCTCTTTTGAAATAAACCCAGAGCAACATTCTCACCAAATTATAAACGATTTACTTTGAATCCTGCTCTTTGCGTTATAATTGTCTGCGCTTCAGCAGAAGCATCATCAATTCTTAGCTATAAATAAACCTGAGCTAGATCTATTTTTGCAAAGAATTTCCCTTCAGCTAAATTGGCCAAAATATGATTGACTGAGGGTATTGGATATGGATGTCTTTTCATGGCTTTGGTAATTATTACTTTATAATCAGCGAAAATCTAATTCTTCCAGATTGTTTCTTTATTGGCACTATGGGAGTGCTCCATTTTGGGTTTGAGATGGTTTCCAACACACTTTGATCCATAAGCTGATCGATAGAAACGTCAAACATTTTCCTCATTGCAAACGGGATATTTCTTGCCTTAAAACAGATAGGCGGGAAATTAAGATTAATGGGTAAAGAAATTGCTTTACCTTTATATTATCTTTAGTCTTCAGAAAACATCTTTGAATTCTTTAAGAAAAAATTTTGTATGAACTTCAATATGGTAAACGCCTGATAACTTTATTCATAATGGCTCGAACCAGTCCATTCACAGGAGATTTGCACGTGAGCCCTGAGCAATCAATAATCTCAATTTGCCCTTAAAATTAGAAACGCATATTTACATAACATTGTCGTCGAATACGTATTGGAAATTTTTGATAGTCACATAACTGAAATTTAAGAGGGAAAATTTTGGGTTTCTTATTTGACCAAAAGCGCTCTAGTTCATCTGAA
>BGPR01015472.1:0-12741 GCA_013235015.1 Araneus ventricosus
CACGCTTGAGATCAAGGGTTGTGAAAACAGTTTTGCCGTGCAAATATGAGGTGAAATCATGGATATGCCTAATAGGATATTTATCTGGAATGGTCTGCGCGTTTAGAGCTCTGCAGTCTTCGCATGGCCTCCATGAACCATCAGATTTCTTTACCTAAGGGACTTGCCCAACAACTGGCAGAAGGACTACAGATTGCTTTATGGATTAGATTTTGAAATTCCTGTTTGGCTGCTATTAGTTTATCGGGAGCTAAACGTTGCGCCTTAGCACCCACAGGAGGACCTTTTGCTTGAATTACATGAGTAACATTATGAGATTGAACTTTAATAGGAGATCTCTCAACATCATCAAAAATATCATTGTATTCCCGAATTAAATCGTTAAAATTTAAAGATAACTTTAAAGCAGTTATAGATGGGGTTATTATCTATAGAAATTTTGCCAGTAGAAGTTAGAGTGGTTTGTTGATCTCTAAGAGATTTAGATTTCAAATCAATAACTATTCCGTAATGTGTTAAGAAATCGGCGCCTAAAATAGGTCTAGAAACATCAACTGTAATAAAAGACCAAGGAAAAATTCTTCTCAAACCAATATTAAGAGATAGGTTTCGAGTTCCGTACGTATTTAATTTTGTGCCGTTTGCTGCTAACAAATTTAACAAAGATTTTGGTTTGCAGCGTTCTGCGGATGAAGGAGGTATGACAGAAATATCAGCACCTGTATCCACTAGGAAGTTAAGACCCGATGGTCTATTGTGAATTACTAGACGGCAATTATTCTGGCCTTTAATGTCGGCCGCCATCAACGTCTGGCCCTCTAGTTTTCCTGCTTGCAACTACAAGGTAGGACACACTTTTTAGCATTTTCGCAAAAACGGAAGTGGTACCAGGACATCTGATCCTTAGGACTAGCAGAACCAGCGCGAGAATTATTTCGCCGACTCATACTTCTGGATCTTCGAAACAGCGACATTATCAATTTTCAATGAAAGCTCACCGATTTGAGCTTGTAAATTTGAAATGCAGTCATTAGGAATGATTGCTTCCGGTACTTTCGTTTTCACATGATTAGAGCATATTTCACTTCCAGACGTTACGTCTGCAATTTTATCCGCCATGATAGATAATTTATTAAGATCATCACTAGAAGTAGTTAAAATTGCTTGCATCTGTGTGGGCAATCGTTGCAACCATAAAGATAGAAGCAGTTCATTGCCAACGCGGTTTCCCGCCAAATCCTGCATATGACGTAAGAGCAGACGGGCGTTTATCACCCAATTCTACATCTTGCAACAATTTTTTTAAGTTGACGCTCCTCAGAATCAGAGAAAATATTAATCAAACGATCTTTTAACGTTTTGTACATATCATCATTTGGAGGAGAAGTAATAATATCACTAACCTGCGAAAGAATTTCGTTTTCGACGAAGCGACAACGGTGTGATATTTTGTAGAATCCTGCACAATCCCACTGGTAATAAATTGAGAATCCTACTGTGAAAACCATATTGTCGGGTTTTCCCTCCAAAACGGAGGCACTTTCACTGCAGTCCGAGAAACTTCGGAATGCGAAACGGAGTTACCGTCCGATGAATCACTGGGTTCATTCATTACTTACGCGTTCTCGGAAGATTAATATTCAACTCCGAGGTCACCAGTTTGGCGTTAAGATAGGGTGCTGGAAGTGTGGTTGCAAATAAAAGATGATTTAAATTATATACATTTAATTTACATTATTTACTCAACTTATTTACACGACGAAAGCTTACGCGAACAACATCGCATCGCGCGGATACAATCTGGAATGATAACAATGTTGCCAGATACAAAAGATACATTTCAATAATAAATGAGTGGCTTGACGCTAGCGCCGCCACAGATCCCTGTGATGTTGTTCAGCACACGTTCACTTTCACTCCATTTTCTTTGTAATTTTCATCACTTTTTCATTCTATTTTTCACTTTCGTTTTTGTTTTCTGAAAAATAATGATCTATCTACACAGCCGTATCTCAGTTTGATTATATCCTCTATGCAAGCTATAAGCTGAATTTCTTTTAGGGTTAATTTACTGAAATCTGCTCTCAATACCTCTAGAACATTCTAGATGTCAATAATCAACAAACCGTTATGTTTAAAAAGTTAGAGATATTTCCTTTTTCGAGAATGTTCGGTCTTAAAGGTATATAAGAATGCAGTTGTATAATTTTTAGAATGGATGGCAATCATGAAAAAGATTGTTCATTTTGTTTAAGTATTGATTTTTGAAAACCTGTTCTTAGTTTTTCGCGTAAATACCAAGTTCATATGTTATGAATTAATTACTGAAGTATTAATATTGTGACATCTACATATAATTTCGATATTGCTACTTGCACCCACAAATTTGTAATTGGATTATGATGTAAATAAATTTGTATGATTGAATCTTGGTATCTTTTGTTGCTGTAAGGAACATTCCATGTTTTTCTATCAATATACATTTACGTCAAAAAATTTTAATTGATTACTGTTTGATACAACAATCCCAATCAACGTTTTAATCAAAATGTTTTATGTTTTAACAGTATTTATGTTTCTGATATTGTTCAATTTTTATTTTAATTTTTTTTAAAAAAAAGAAGTGTTTAATTTTTAAAGAGATATTATTTGTTGAATTCTAATCTGTTTTTAAATTAGGTAAGAAAAGTTTAATTTGCTTATAATTTAGTGAAATCGATTATTATAGAAACAGAATTTTAAAGAAATGATTCTTAAAAATTGTAATTTGCATTGCAATAGCGTTTTTAAAAACGATTAGAGGTAACGATTTTCCTTCGGGGGGGGTGGACATAAAAGTTTTATTTGCAAAAAAGCAACTGCATATTTTCTTCATTTGATAGGGAAAATATTGTACAAGAAGTAAATTCAAGCAAAAGGAGGCGGATAAAGAAAAGAGAAAGTTCCCAGGCAGCCATTATCGACAAGTGCAAAAAAAATTGCTATTAGAGAAAAGTTCGAAAAATACGCAGAACATAAAATTATTTTTTTGAAAAAAGAGTCTGCAACAGTTAATTTGTCTTTGAATGTCGATACTGTGGAAGTAGACAATGAAAAAGAGACTCCTGCCGTAACACCTCAGTTAGCACTCCTTGAAGAAATTGTCGAAGTACAGCATTCACTACTCAAAAATCCCTTACTTTAATCTATACTTATAAAAGGCAATGTTTGTGTGTGTGCGTGCCTGCCTGCGATGTCCAGACGAATCTATCGCACTTACAAAGTTGAAATTTGGCACACAGGTAGTCTTAACGGTGACTCAATGCACCTCGAAGCCTGAATTTTAAAATTTCATCTAGAAATTTTTTTATTTAATGTTTTGTGTTGGTTTGGGTGCTTTTTAGCACATTTTTGGCCGATCCACGAGAAATAATGATCGAAAAAAAACAATCGATGCACCATCAAATAGAGCAAACAATTATCGTTTTAATGACATTTGTTTTGAAAGTCTAACGTAATTTCCTGAATTTTGAGAAATTTTTAAATAATAGTCAGTTTTCGAATGAAATTTTAAGATTTAAAAATCAAATAACTCCATCTCACGTTCTATTTTCCTTATCTTTTTGAAAAATTTTCGAGCTAATAAATAAAACGGTTCTCCTTCATTTAAAACAAGAACGGTTAAAATACCAATTTAAGTCGATTTGTAATTAATTTTTTAGTGGATATCAACTAAATGGGGTCAGAGAAGTTTTTCAGAAGGAATCGGAATACGGAAATCCCGTTCAATCCAAGTGTGCGCCATCTGGTGGAAAAATTAGAGCTATGGCTTTATTTGGCTTCCTGCCATGAATGAGGGTAGGTACGGGAATATGATGAATTATTTTTATTGCTTTAGTTTCAATGAATTATTAAACCGTTTAAGCAGGTTTAGGCAAATGGTTTTTTTTCTCCTTTTGGTTATTTTTTCTTTGTGCGCGTCTGTCTGTTACGTTCTGATCAATTTCGCCTTACACTTCAAGCTCATGATAGACAATTTTTTAATCTAGGTGGGGGGGGGGTCACGTTCTGAACTATATTTTTTATACTTTTGATTTGTTTCTAAAGTTTATTAAAAAACACATGTTGTTGAAGTTGCTTCTTGCTGTTTATTAATGATTTTCACATTGCAATTTTTAATACAGTTTTGGATTAACGTACTCTGTACTGTTTTCCTACAGCTCAAATGTCATAATCGCGAAGCAAAATAAGCGGGAAAATCAATAATGTCTATATTCTGTTTTGATTTTGTTTTCAAAGCTTTTTCGTGTCATTGCGGGCGTTTTTTTAAAAATTTGTTGAAGTCCCGATTCCACGGGCAACGCCGTGCGGGTACTGCTAGTTATTATATATTATAGAGTTAAAGAGAGTGTGAATTAATTTGTGAAGACTACTTTAGACTACAAAATATTAAGGAACATTGCTTTACAGAAAATGTTTTTGCGAAAAAAGAATCTCGAATTACCCTCGTAAATATTTCATTTTATGAATATGTTATTATTAAACGATAGCATTGTGAAAGCATCAAAATGTTAGATAAAGCCAATAAATAACAAAATGTAAAATTAAAAAATGACGGGAGACTGTCTTTTTCAAACAACCGCTGATGTTAAAGGTGTAGGACTACTTTACTCGCGTGACTCGTTTTGTAACTTCTGTTGTTACCATTTATCTCTAAAATAAGACATTAGTTATGTTTTTAACATATGTAGTTACCGAGATATAGAAGATATCCCATACAACGTTTTTTGTGACGTTTTCCAGTGTGAATCAAATTCTTTCCTGAGACCCCAATGGGAGAAACGTAGTCCTACGTTAAAATTGTAGTTTTATAATGATGTTTAACCATGATAAGTTTATTTTTTAAGATATGAACAAATTTTCAAATGATTCATTTCCTATGACCTGATGCAGCACCTGATCCCTTACTTGAGCACCCCTTTTCAAAAATTTCCGCCTACGCCTATGTTGAGTGGAAAACTTTTCTTATTCAGTAAAGCCTATTCGTTCGTCATTCAAGAGAACGTACCAACGGTAACGTTGGTTTTCATTATTGCGGGAAAACTTTTCTTATTCAGTAAAGCCTATTCGTTCGTCATTCAGAGAGCGTACTAACGAGAACAGCATCTATCAAATCTTATTATTGATAGTTTTATTTCTTATATCTGTTTATACTGTTGTTTACTGTCATCAGTGATTCCACATGTTTAGGCCATACGGAGTTCCCATTTATGCGATCGAATCTAGTTTTACGCTAAACTATTTACTCACTTTAGCCGAACAAAATAATAGTATAGATATATTTTTACTAAGATTTCATAATGAAGCATTTAACTTCAGGCCATATTAAATATTTTAAAAATAATTTTAAATTTAAGAAGCAAATTTTTAAATAATTGAGCAGGATTTAATAATATATCCAATACTTTTATTCCAATATTCCTTTTTTAAAGACCGTATTTAGATATTTCTTCTTTCTTGAATTTTAATTACGGAGCATATAACAAATAAATTTTATAAAAATAGTTTTTAAAATCTATCAAAAGGAAGACTTTTATTTTAAATACTAGAAAATCACCCGTTATGGTATGACGGGTGCAAATTGCCCCTTCATTCGAGAGATTTCCCGTCAAATTTGGCGTGTTTAAATAGATATATATGCGAGAGAAATGTTTAACATTGATTGAAAACAAATAAAATAAACATATGTTTTATGACAAAAACATCTTTTTTAATTACATATTATTAACATATTTCTTTATTTACATATTATTAACATATTTCTTTATTTACATATTATTAACATATTTCTTTATTTACATATTATTAACATATTTCTTTATTTACATATTATTAACATATTTCTTTATTTACATATTATTAACATATTTCTTTATTTACATATTATTAACATATTTCTTTATTCAAAAACTACTTAGCGTAAATCATTCATGTAGTGTTTGTCGATTGTTTAACAATTTTCCTTGAATTACGTGCTGGCTATATTGACTATATATCCATCACTGACGTATCGATTTGATATTATCAAATTATATCATCACGACTGCAATAAATAATCAGATGCATCGTGGCTTCCAAACTGTATCACGCGCATGATATACCACTGACGTGATTTAGTACTTTCTATTAAAAAACGGAAATTAATTTGAAATATATGATTAATATAATTTAAAATTCCTCGGGAACTATTGATCAAAGCGAGATAAATTTTGCATCAATCGATAGCAAATTTTATTTCCCTATTTTAGAGCTATTAAATTTGAAATTAGAACGGCAATTACTTTTTAAAATTTAAAATTACTGGAATTTAGGTGCTCTAACAATGAAATAATGCTGTCTAACGTCTCGCAGTACTATGGCGCGAATTTTATTGTTGGTGGCGTCAGAGCGTTACCGGACCAGTGAGAGACAGATCTGAGCTATTATATTAGTAAGTTTCTACTGTTTAGTCTTGAATTTATAACTGGGTTCAACGCAAACATTTAATCATCTCGAAATGAAAAATATACTACATAGATCACTTTCATAAGCGTTTGCAAATATATCTAACGCATGATCTGGTAACTCCGTTACACTTTCAATTAGATGACATGAGCTGGGTGCTTGATGTGGCATATTGTGAATTGATTCAATTTTGAATTTATATTATACTAGCCGTTGATTCCCCGGAGAGGCACCGCGATGAGAAACCGCCGGATAAGTAAGCGGGGTATCGCTCCCCTGGTGGGTACAATAATGGCTTGGGCTTGCCCATTGCTGGTGATAGTACGTGCCTCCTACGGGAGGAGTCGGGCCGTGGCCGGTGATGGCTACTAGGATTCCAGCCTCAGCACTCGAGTTATAGCAGCGACTGTGATTCGGTTGCACCGGACGGCTTCTCGCCAGGTCGGTTCGATTTCGATATGAATATACTAACCGTTGCACCCGCGGCTTTGCCCACATTTATCTGTTCTACATGTATAAAAATAATCAAAACACATAAACTTTTACATTCATTACATTTAGTTTTCGAGTTCTAATATTCAATTCCTTAAGAGGTTTTAGGATTATCAACTCTAATTAATTACTACTCTAAACCTTTCGAGCGAACGATATTTTTAGTCTCAACGTTTGGCCCAAATATGTAAATATTGATAGGAGTTACCACTCCAGAAAATACAACAGAAAATTGGCCATGGGAGATTGAAGTTTCTAAGTTGATACCTACAAGTTTTTTTGGCATCGTACACTCACCCCAAATCGTAAGTTTGCACGAAAATCGCCTTACCAGACATTTTGCTCATACTGCATAAAGGACTTTCAGTTTGAGCTAAGTTCAGAGGTAACTGTAACTCTCAATGCACTGTGCAGACAGAAGTGTGGTAGCTATTCCTGATGAAGCAAAAGCTATTTGACGCATTATTATATCAGTTGTTATATTTCAGCCATGTTCACATTAATTTACAATGTTTTTTCAGTTCCAGTCGGGGATTAAAGGAAGAGTAGGCCACCATTGCCTTCAGCAATCAAATTCATCATCAAATCAAATTCACCTCAACAAACAGAAGATAAGATCGTCCCTGATCTTCTGTTTGTTGAGGTTTATTTGTTTCCCACATACCTTGTTATAATTGTCATAATAGTTTTCTTCCTGTAACAAGTCTCTGTTCAAAGCATCATGTGTTGTCTTGTGCTGTACCCACTCATATATGCTGCTATAGAAGACCACAAATTTCGTTGCCGAAAACATCTATCACTTTCCACTACATGCCATTTTCTTTTTGAATTCCAATAATTACAAAATTCAGCTAACGCGTAAGTAAATAATGTGTTTTGTTTGTTTGTAAGAACAGATAAACGTGGAAGAAGCTGCGGGTACAACGGCTAGTATCCCAGATGCAATGTGCACTGGGTGAAACGCCGACGCGTATATATTTAAAAGATAATGATTGGACTTATATTTTGGTAAAAGTATATAATGTGATTTATAAGGTCTGTGTTGATTTTGTGTTCCATATTCACTTGGATATCATTATACTGTCTTTATATCCAAGGTTTCTGAAATATTTAATCAAATATCCATGATCTAATATTTTGAGTTCTGATAATATGACAGTAATGGTTAACAGGGGGAAATAATGTCTGAAATATAGATACTACGAAAGTAAAAACAAGAGTCCAAAAACCTATAGTTAATATAATGCAAAGGTGAAAGAAAATCCGTTTTTGTCCATAGATTACGTTTTAAAAGGTATGATTTTGAAGATGGTGCGAGAAAATAGACAATGCAATAAAAACTGATGAACTCTTCAAGTGAATTATAATCTTATTCAATGAGATCAAGTAAAAAAAGCCATTTAAAAAACTTATGATATGCCAACTGGGCGCATTAAAAATCGCTAAAGTGCTAAAATATGAGACAAACTTAAGGGAAATAATAAAAAAAATTGCAACGAATTTAAAAAGAAGTCTTTAAAGGTAAATTATGGAACGTGCGTATTAAAAGCTGCGTGAGAAAGTGAAAATGTCTGAAGAAAGCAACTTAACTTTAGCATTGGCAAAAGCACACGAGAGGTAGATGCAATTAGATTAAATAGTACAACAAACGAGAGCATTGATTGAAATCGTGTTTAAATTAATTTCCAAAAATGGATTTAAAAAAAGAGAGAACGTTGTACGCGGAAATGGAACTTGTATAACTGAAAAGCTAGTTTTTTGAATTTTAAGATGGTGTAAAAATAGCTTTAGTGCGATAATATATATTCCAAAGTTATGGCAGAAGAACGTTAAAAATTACCCTTTCACCCCTTTAGGAGGCTAGCAAATTTTTAATAACGTAGTTAAGGAACATGCGAGCCAAATTTCGTTCTAATCCGTCAAGGAATGTGGAATTGTATAAGGTTCAAACAAACACACATACATTGAATTTTATACATACAGGGTGTCCTGTCCACACTTGTCGTGGTTCAATAGCTAATTTCTAAACCGTTAGAGATAGACATATAGTTCCAGATCGAAAAATGCTTTCAATAAAGGGAAGATATAATTATATTTGATGTTTCTTGAGTCACTAAATATATTTCTGAAAAAGTTACGAATTCTAACTTTTTATATGGTCCCCGGTCCTATCAGTCATATTTAGTAAAATATTCTTGACACTCTCACATTTTAAACAAAAAAGTCCCACTCTTCTGCGACTAACGCTGAGCGAGTTATGGCGCTTTTAATTCATGATTTTTAATGTTTTTTCCTTTTCCTTTTGACGTTTGTGCTTGTGGATTTGCTCCTGGTTGCTTTTTTGGGGAGTTCGGTCTTTGAGAAGCTTTGTCTTGGCCTAAAGGCCTGCTTCTACAGAAAATTCCCTAAATATCCTTTTGAATCCATTTCGAATAGTTTCTAGCCCTTGAGAAAGTGAACTAGAATGGATTCCTTGTTTTTTGTTGTCTGCTTTTCGTTTACTTCAAATTACTATTGGATTGCTGGTATTCCTTTTTAAATTGTGGCTTTATTGGTATATCTGTCTATTGTTCTCTGTTTTTGGTTATGCTGCTGCAATGGCGCGCATCTTAAACATTGTCGTAATTTTTCTAACTTCATTTCTTTTTTCAATTAAATTCTTTTATTCATTTTAATTTTTGTATAATTTAAAAAAAAAAATTTCTTGTCCACTTTAATTCTGCTTTCTTTTTAAATAATAATTTTATAATTTTTTTTTAAATCATTGATTGTTTGCATACTGTAATATGATGTATATTATCATTTCTTAACCTAATCATTATCCTTACACGATAAAAAATGATTTCAAACTTTTAGGTTCTACTTTCTAATTTTGTTATTGTTCCCGAACATTGCAATTACACAAACCTCTGGAAATGCAACTTCAAACTGTGAGCAAAAGGAAAGATCCATGTCCTATTTAGATGTCGCTGAAGATATGATTGCCAAAGCAAAGGCTCATTATCCAATATGTAAGTGTGTTTTTATCCTCAATATGTAAGTGTGTTTTTATCCTAAATATGATACTTCTAAATGATATTTACAAAAGTTGGAAATTTAATACTCGCAACCAAACAGTTACAGCCGATACAACATGGGTACTAGCTATAAAAGTTTATAGCTCCTCTGTAGCCAAGTGGTAAGATCTCGGCTTCGGAGGGTTCCAGGTTCGAAACCAGTGTCTTCTGAAGATCCGCCGTGCATGCGGACCTGTTGCACGTAAATCAAATGTAAGGGGCCAAATGTCCTCGCGCTTGTGTTGTGCGGAAATTTGGAGAGGGGGGTCTGTAGCAGCTCAGGTGTCCTCCTCTTCATCTGAACGCGGTTCAAAATTACGAGGCCCGTCCCGAAATAAGCCTCTGTTGCTTCAAACCGAGATTTTAATATAACTAAACTAAAACTTCAAACCTTTATGTTCATTAGAAGATGTAATTTTATGGTTGCCATTATTAAACTCCCCCTCCCCATTTATAAGTTGAAATTGTTCAAGCAAAATGGTTTAATTGAACTAACGATAGCAAAATAAAAAACATAAAAAAAGAAAACAAGAAAAAATATATATAAGAAACAGAAGAAGTAAACAGAACTTGTTTACTTCTTCTGTTTTCTTATATATATATTTTTCTTGTTTTCTTTTTTAATGCTTTTTATTTTTCTGTCGTTTGTATTTGTATTTTATTAGAATTTGCTGCATATGCGCCATTCTGTATAATACAAAGAGTTTTTATTAAATTTAATTAATTCTTAATTTTAATATCTTTTGTTAAATTTTATTGATTGTAACTGTTAAATGAACTAAAATGGTTTAATTCTTGAAGGTCCAGAAGTAATTCAGAATTCAACATCCAAACCGGTGGACTGTGAAGAAGCATTACGCAACGGACCTGGCAAAAGTGGAGTCTACACCATCTGGCCGAGGAACAGAATGACAGAAGACAGATCGCTGGAGGTGTACTGCGACATGGACACGGATGGTGGGGGATGGACTGTACGTCATAACTTTAGTCTTTTCCAACACGATAATGTTTATAGGCTGGATCTATCTGTAAATTACGTGATGCGAAAATCGTACAAAACGTTCTGCTTCGCAGACTATCGTACTTAGAGCTACCAAATTTTGCACGTAGTTACCTCTTGGGTGAAGTTTGCTACGAAAATATATTTCAAAATTTTATTTAGATTTTTATTTAGTTAAAAATTAATTGAAATTTTTGTTTTTCTTCAATAACTTCGGAGCGTATTGTCGCACAAAAACCATTTTTACGTCACTTTATAACCCACAAAATTAGCTTTCAACAATACCAATTTTATTCCTGTGAATTTTTTTTATTTCAATTATTTTTCAAAAGTAATTTTAAACCTAATTTTCTTATAATGCTTTTTGTTTATATAATTACGAAAACAAAAAAATTGTGAGCATTTTAATAGTTCTCTTGCGACTAAGCAAAATAAATATTAGATATTTCAGCTTATTATTAATGCTTTAACATCTTTCAAAACATACAATGTTTATTAACATGATAATGCTTTTAGGCTGGTATGCATTCTGTAAATTGCGAAATGTAAAAATCATTACACACATTACAGAATGCAACGGTTGATGAAGACAAGAAAGATATATTACGCCTAAAACACATTATCATGCTACGATGTTTTAGACTAGAGCTTGGATTTATTTTTTAAAGTAAATTTCAAATTTGGAATTTTAATAGGAAAATACGAAATGATTCGGAGTAACTGCTCAATAATTTGCAGGGAAAATAGGATTACACTCAAATCAATTTTACATAGGAACAAGTGGTCGCAAACGCAACTTGTGACAGCCACAGCGGTCGCTGTGACAGAGAAGTAGTGAACAGAACAGTACACCATGTTACGGTGAATACCTGCCTGTCACGTAACTCTGGAAACATCTGCTCCAAGAATATCGGATAGTTGACCAAGAAATGTCTCAAACGTTGATGCTGAAGCGTTATTGCACACTGCGCTGGCTCCTTGTTCGTAGGTTTTCAAACTCCCGCAGTAACAACAAACGTTTATAAATCTGTCCGATACGCACAGTGCCTAAACCGTCCAATGAAAATGCAGTTTTATCCATCGGTGGCCGTCCACTGACGAATCTGATCCAGATCTACAATTCTAGTAATAAAACCATATGTCAAATTTTATTGAACTATCTCGTTCAATTATTGTGTTATAGCTTGTAAATGCATGTGAACAGATAGGTAGATATATTTTAAGTTGAGGTAGTTCGTCCAAGAATTGATGGAAATGTACAATTTTGATGTAAAAATCGCATACCTTATTTCATTCATTTTGAGCTTTTCAGTTACTGTATTCATAGACAGACAGACAGATATTATTCCAAAAATTGTTTTTTCGGACTCAGGAAGGTCTAAAACTTGGAGATTCATCAAGATCTCGACGTGGAATATTTGGAGAATCACAATACCCTCTTTTTGTATGCGTATACCTCGTATACGAGAAAGTAAGAAAGGATATTTGAATACTTATGTATCAGACATTTATGTGGTTGGTATGGACTGATTCGGATGCATTTCATTTTAATCACTTTATTTTGTTTTCTCTTCTTTATTCTGAAATGAGGGTAATATTTTTGCTGCGATTTTTATTCGGACAACAGACTTACATAAACATTGAATCATTGTGAAAAAATGCCGCAGTACATAAAGTGATAAAATTTTATCTAGTTTATGATAAAAAAAT
>BGPR01015472.1:16993-36580 GCA_013235015.1 Araneus ventricosus
TATTACCAATGCAACCATTTAAGAGTATCATTTTTAGTGTTTTAAGATAGTATTAGTATAATACTGCTAGTATAAAATTAAAATTTTAAAATTATATTAATTTATCATAAAAGGGAGAAAATCATACATTCATTGTATACTGAGCAAATGATTATACATATCTTATACGATTTATGCATGCAGTAGGGAGGTTGTGGTGTTCTACCATGATGGACCAAGTGTAGACAAATAACGAAATTCTGCTCATCTAATAATTTATTCCTATGATTTAAATAAAATTTACTTGTATAAGAAATCTTTCAATAATGAAATAACGTAAATAAAGTTCTGTCATTAGAGTTCAAAGTTCAATTGATGTCAAAGTTCAATAACGTCAGAGTTCCACAAGATATAGATCACATCATTCTAAACGGCTCTGTAAAAGATAAATTCTCAGGGTCCAATTGTGCTGTTCACATGCACCTCTCAAATTCTCCCATCAAGGACAGAATAAAACGCGTGGGACCGTAAGGAGTGTCGAAAAAATTCCGGAAATTGATAAACTGAGATTTCGAAAGCACAAGGTCCTCAAGCGAATGCTGCCAAAGCTCAACTAATTCGAACTTTAATTAGGAGCTGGTCACACAGCACTTTTCCAGTGCTGTCGGTTCGAAACACGTTCGAGACCCCTAATCGGTTGTTGACACCGCTCTCTTCTTCTTTCAGTTCACCCCTGTTTTGCCCAGCCTCAAAGGAAAGTGGAGCTTCACCTCCCTTTCTTTCCACTGATCAACGGAACCTGCTATCCGGCCAACGACTAATCACCTATGCCCCAATGGTCAATTTCGACCGTGGGCTCCTTCCTGGATGTTCGAACCATAAGAGCTATGCACGTGTCTCATGAAAGTACACCGCTAATCTACTGATAGCCGGTCAGCATACACTCTGTGACAGTTATTTATCCTGTGCATTGTCAACGACCTGTTTTGCTGGTGCTATTTCTGCTAATGTAATTTTAATGACCACTGTGTGTGGCTGGCTTGCGGTCCGAATGATAAGTGGTAGACTCTATTCTCGTGAGAAAATGTAAATGAAAATGTCAATTACAAACTGTAATTTAAAAAATCTTGAAACGTCATTTGACATGCTGATTGTCTGTGAGCATTAAGTACATCATTATGAATCGAATTAATTTCATTGAATGTTTTTTCACATTTGACAAAAGAAATAAGTTCGAAGTTTTTCAATGGAGTCCATTGCGACTTTAAAGAAAGGTGGAATAACTTCATCATGGCTTACATTTTCACCAGCCAAGTTGTCTTCTATTAATTCATCAATTGTGAATAATTTCGAAGTCATGATATCTTTATCACAGTTCACATACTAGAAAGGAGAAAATTTTCACATTTTAGAACGGGGGAATACGACGTATAACTGAAGCTTTGCGTCGTATAAACGAAGAACTTTATCATTGCAATGAATAAGAATGAATCAGGACTTCGATGAAACGACATATAAACGGTGCTTTACTGTATCTGTTTTCTATACCTATAAAAGGCAATGTTTGCGTGTGTGTTTGCGATGTCCAGACGAATCTATCGCACTTAGAACCATAAGATTTGGCACAGAGTTAGACGTAATGGTGACTCAATACACCTAGAAGCCAGAATTTTAAAATTTATTCTAGAAAATTTTTTATTTAATGTTTTGTGTTGTTTTGGGTTCATTTTTCGTACGTTTACGGCTGTAGTATCTTTTCTAATAATCGTTGAAAAACAATCAATGCACCATCGGATAGAGCAAATAATTTTCATTCAATGAAGTTTATTTTGAATTTCCAGCGTAATTTACAGAATTTTGAGAAATTTTTAAATAATAGTCACTTTTATGGTAATTTTTTATAAGGATTTCTTCAAATTCTCGCATCTGACGTTTTAACAACTCTATAAATTTCATTTTTTTCAGTTTATAACAGGAACGTTTCTGTCAGATTTAAAACAAGAACGGTTAAAATATCTTATTCCGTTTTTTTTTTCTCTTTTTAACTTTTTCGTATCATTGTGGGCATTTTTTCCATTTTTCGAAGTCCTGATTCCACGGGCAACGCCGCATGCACGTACTGCTGGTAGTTACTAAACCAAAGTCTTGAAAAGCACACTCGATGCTACAGCAACAGCTTCGCGGTCACATACTCCACAACGATCGCTATTTAATGCTGTAGCTTTTAGCTTAATCCTCATCTGCCAGCTCTCCACATCATAAACCCACTCTGAGATTCCTTCTAAGAGTAGATTGGCTTGTATAATACAGACGTCGGCTAAATAAAATGGCTGTGTTTCCGCTAAAGGATCAAACTTGTCCCTAACGACTAGAATGGGTTTAGAAAATCCCTCTTTAAGATGTAGCTTTTTCTCTTTAAGTCTGGTTTCCAACTTTTTGTCTCCTTTGTATTTAAAGTACCAATTTTTCGTAATTCATGTTTCACTTGAAGGTAGATAAATCTTTGCTCACTGACGGGAATCTCGCTAGGTTTCTCACACATACAGTTAATGGAAACTCGACACTCTCGGAGGTCTGGAGTCTTTTCACAAAAGCAATACACATCCAATCATGGAGGTATGAATAAAAGGAGGGAACATGGTATATCTCCCCGGCACTGTCGCAATTGAAGTAACTGTCAGGGAGCAGCGGCCATGTTGGATACACCATGAGAAGGAATGACTCAGGGTAGTATGGGTGAAAATTTCCCCTGTTTTACTCTTCTCCCTTAAATTGATAATAAATATAAGACTATATAAATATTTATTTTCTATCCCGGAAATTTAAAAATACAGCCCAATACAATTGTTTTATTTTAAGCTTTAGATTTCCAAAGAATAACAGAAATTTCTTTGGTTCAAACTATGGAACTAGATCCTTATAGTACATGAAAATTTTTGTTATTTATAAAAATAAATTGCACATAAAAGTTTTAAAAAGAAATATTTGTTGAAACAAAAGTTAAGGTTTAAAAAAAACCCTCCTAAAATGAAGATCCTTATTTTTTTTATATTATAAAAGCTTTAGATTTCCAAAAAATATCACAAATTTCTTAAGTAGAAATTATGGAGCTAGATTCTTATACAAGTTATTATTTTTTTAACAAATTAAGTTTTAAATAGATAACTTTTATTTTTGCAAATATTATTTATGATAAAAAGGTAAGGTTTAAAATGAAAATCTGCATATTATATTATTAAAGTACCTTTATTTAAAACAAAATAAACATTAAATTCATAACATTTTTAAGACATTCTTTTCTATCCAAGAAATTTAAAATTTCAGCCCAAGGTAGGAATTTTGTTTTATTTTAAGCTTTAGATTTTTAAAAAGTTTTAAAACTCTGCTAAGCAAGGTTTTTCAAAACCTTTTTGAAAGAAAAAATGTATATATTTATGCATATTATAAAACAACCATTTACTTAAAACAAACGAAAAAATATTACTTTATTAAATCAATATTCAACTAATTATATAATTTATATTTTAGTTTCATTGAAATGAATACAGCGACACTTAAAAGAATGTTCAAAAATTTTATTAATATACATATTATCAAAATACTCTTCCAGATTATTATAGAGTGATGATTACTGGCCTTTAAAATTTACAATATGTTTGTAAAACTGACGAACATATTCCTTATTTATAGCAAGGGTTTTGCAGTAATATGACAAACGAACTTTAAAATATTGAAATATTACGCAGCGCATAAGGTGAACAAGATGATTTTCTGTTGGCTCAGTATCAAATTGATGCCGATTCAATATTGAAAAATAACTTAGTGATTGAATCCTATCCAGGACTTCAGGTGCTTTACGCATAATAATTTTGAATTTTCAGATTCATTTTTTATAATGTGTTGTCGAAAAACAATTTCACATTCTTTACAAATGCTAAAAACATCATTTGACGGATGTATAAGCTTTCCTTCCGATTTGTACGAGACTAATGATAAGGATGTTGGAATATTTTCTGGATAAAGCGCAGAGATACATGAAGAGCACTTCAATGAGACACTTAACTTTTTTACAATAAAACCTGCAACGTAATAAACAATATCGTTTGTGCATTCACTTAAAAAAACACATGGTAAAGCCATTTCTGTTGGTTGCTCATCGACTGAAGATTCGTGTTCCACCATAGATGTGCACTGCGTAGTTACGTTTATCACTGTTTTAGATGAAACAGAGCTAGAAACTGTTAAAATTTTTACATCTGTTAGTGGAATACAGTTTCCGGATGCAGTACATTTAATCTCAGCATTTGCAAGCAATTTCCGATACGCAGAACGAAACTGACGTGCAGTGGGATTATCGTTGCTTCCTCCGTGAAACCGAACAGCGGAAAACAACAATTCAACATGGTCTTGACTTACCTTGTACAATGGAAAGTAGATAAGATCAGGACGTTCGGAAGAAATCATCTTTGCTACAATAGCTTCAAAACTTTTTATGCATATAAGAAAGCCTAGGAAGCCAGTTTTTCTCCTCGATTCCAAAATTGGGAGAGCACCACGGCTTTCCTTAAGTGAAAGTATACAAGCTTTTGCTTTATGCATGAATTGTAAATACAAATCAGCATTTTGCTTTGAAACTGCTTTTTTGTATCCATGCTGTCGAATGGACCTAGAATTTAAAACGTCAAACAGAGTATTAATCAGTCTTAAAAATTCAACTGTTGCTTCACTCCCTATAAAATCCTGCAATTTAAGTTTGTTGTGGCAATAGTCAATGGCATCAACAACACTTGAACTAAATAATTGTGCAGCCAGTTTTACTTTCACCTTTTGTTTTGAAAACTTTATATGTCCGCCCCTCAACTTATTGCCCAAGTGAACACCTTCACTTTCTTGCAATTTGTGCAGGGATTC
This sequence comes from Araneus ventricosus, assembly GCA_013235015.1. Taxonomy (NCBI): domain Eukaryota; kingdom Metazoa; phylum Arthropoda; class Arachnida; order Araneae; family Araneidae; genus Araneus; species Araneus ventricosus. The sequence goes on from BGPR01015472.1 coordinate 21,884, forward strand.
CACATATTTCCAGTCAATTATTTCTGAAGAGAAAAGACGTTTTCTCTCCAAATGCGTTTCGTACAAGTTTTAACATATGTGGCGGATCTGGAAAAACTGCAATTTCTTGATTCGAATCGCTAGGATGAGGAAAGCAAGTTTTCAATGAATTCACATCATCAAAATTACATCCAAGTTGTTTGGCCATTGAAAAATTATTTGAGAGGCCATCAAAAGTTAACGAAACTATATTCACGTTATTTTGATGCAACAGAGATAAACAATGTTTTATGAGCGTCTGTTTTTGGGTGGAACTTAATCCATTTGACAAAAAATAACCAATTGGTAATTTCCAATGACTGTTTATGCACACTAAAAGCAAAACAAATGCTTCCTTAGCCAATGGCAGGCTATCATCATCAGTTTCATCGAATCCTAAGTTTATTAGGCCATGAACTTCTTTACCATCAAATTCTGCTTGCTGGCGGATGGACATCTCATCCATTATCAATGAAAAAAACAAGGGATTAGGTGAATTTCTAATCTTTAATGCTAAAACATCAATTGCTTCTTTCGTGAAACCTGGTGCTGCATCTATGTGTTGGTACCAGCGACTTAAAGTTTTGTGATGAGGGAGAGCTAATCCAAAAGTAGACCGAACATACTCGTATGCCCTCGGAGAGTAAAAGTTTAAGGTCAAAGCGAATGACCGCAACTCTGCTGAATAATTTTGAGGCAAAGGCAATTTAGCGACAGTTGCTAACTGGCGACTTATAAACTCCTTATTAACAGATGTCACAGTTGACAGCACATGCAAAGCATCGTCATCTAAAAAATCTTTTTTCAGATGCGTAAGTAATTCTGACAGATTTTAAACTTTTTTTTCATAAAGTTTTACAACAAAAAGTTCGTCGTTAAGTTTTTTATTTTTTTTTCTCAATAATATCCCCAAGTTCGGCCACTTTGCGCTTGTATGCTGCTTTGGTAGGGGACTCCGATGAACAACCGAGTACTTCTAATTCAGTTGCAGTTGACTCTACTCCAGTTGTTGCCTGCTGTACTATCTTGGAATGGGCTGGTTCGAAGACTGCTCGGGTTGGCAACTTCCTCAATTTTACCACCTAAAAACTGTAAAGAACTATTACTTATTTTGGAAAAACAACAAAAAAAACATTAAATCCCCTCCGATCTAGCTCCAAACCTTCTAGCTTAAAAATTTAGTGGAATATTTTTTTGTACGAATTCTCAGCATGAAGCCAAACGTTAATTTTTTTTTGTCGGAAAAGTTGATAAATTGTTGTAAAAATTAACAAAATGCAACAAATTGAAAAATTACTGAAAATATTCTATTATTATAAAGCATAACTTTGGTAAATTGTGAATAGGCTTCATAAACATTGTCTAAAACCTGTTATGAAATTAAAAAATAAAATGGTGTGAACTTCATTCAACTTTCCCATTTAGTTAGCTCTTTAGATATAACTTATTTTATTTTTTAAAATTTGTAACTTCATATGTGCATTGGATCAAAAATGTCAAAGCGTTATTTGTTCCTAAAACCAAATTTATATATTTAAATTATTTACTAGAAAAAATTTTAATGTAAAAATCTAAATTATTATTTCTTTGCCAAAACAAATTCAAGCTACTGTTGAAATTAAATCTATTAGTTAAAAGCTATTAAATAAATAATGCAAAGTTTATATTTCATGCTATGCTTAAGCTAAATTGAAATAAGTATAAATTAACAATATTATTTAAGTAATAATATTCAAATCTACAAGTTGTGGAAGTGAACACGATTTTCTTTGTCGATACTCCATAAACCAATTAAAACAAGGTTGAGCTAGGTTTACAGTGAAAAGGTAATAAAATGTGCATCCAGAATACTCGCTCTGCCTTCAGCTAATAAATAAATACCTAAAAATAAGCTTATAAAATTAATATAATATATATATAATAAAACTTTTAATACCTTTTGAATATGAGATGGAAAATCAAAGAGTGAAGGCACAGCATTGTCTCGTAGTCTTACACACGAAAGAGAAGTTCGATCAATCATTTCTTCAGGAAAATGTTTCGAGCACAGTTTACTAAATTTTGAAGGTTCCCAATTTTCACGCCGAACTGCTTTCACCCATAATTGCCTGCGGATTTCATCTTTTGGGAAGCTATTTAAAATATAATGGAATTTAGAATATTTCAGACGAAAAATGTATACTTTATTGTTTAAAAAAAATCTTGCTTTTACATTTTGCATACAATTTGTTGTAAATTTAGGGCTTTTTGAATAAAAAAGTTCATATCTGAACTATTATGTATTATTTACATTTTCAACTCAGAAACGTTAAGTTATATGCAATACAATAGTTAGTATCAGTTATAAAATTAAGCGACAGCATTAAAATGTTAAATCCAAATGCAGTCCATAACTCGAAAACTAATTTTGTATAAAATCAATAACATGCGCATAAAATACAGACGTGACAGAAAGCATGTGCTCTTGCGTCTGCTTCTTCACCGAGAATAATCAATTTTTAATAATAATATTTATATACAATATTTGCTTAACCTCTGTTTAAAATGCAGCTGTAAAAGGAAAAAAATACAGCAATTTCCAATGGTAAACATAAAGAAAGCTAGACAAGATTTCAATAGAAACCTTGTTAGGAAATTTGTTTCTATGCTCACATGTAAATTTTTTCAAACGAATGTGTTTAAAGAAGACAAGTAATTTAATTTTGGTATATTAATTGAATTAAAAATTTTCATAAACTTTCTTTTATGTTGTATTATGGTATTAAGTTTTGTTGCATGTCATATGTAAACATTGCAAAAGAAGAACATGACTATATTACCTACTAAAGCTTTTTCATTTACAGAAAGACATAATTGAAATACTAATCTATAAAATATTTTGAATTTTCTATGTATTGTATATTTTAAATAAATGATAAAAAAAATCTAAGAAATAAACTGCCTAAACAAAACACAGCAAACTTGTCATGAAAGTTTGTCATTTCATGATAGCGTGTAATAATTCTAGACCTCAATAAAACAAATAACAATAAAGAAGTTGAGCAAGATTTTCAATTAATACCAAATTTGTAACAATTACTTTAGAAATTTAGATTTTGTAACTCAAGCAAATCAGTTCAAAACATACTTATTCGCCATAGCTTTTTAGCCACAATCACAACAAACAAAAATTTGGTTTTAATAATATAAAAAGTGGACTTACCTATGAAAAGTTAATCCTGGGATCTTCTTTGAACACCTGTTTGTGCAGTTGAAGGCTACACAAGACCCCATCCTGTTGAAATATCTTAAAAATTCGTTCCAAAAAAATGAAGTCAACACGCTATCGTAATACTAGCAACATTTCTTGGTGTAACCAAGATGGCGGCGCGGTTACAGCGAAAGCTTCAAAAAATTCTTCCTGTGATACATCCTTTCACTCTTACATCCATGCATTCAATGGTGTGTAATGAATGTCATCCATTACATACCTACAGGTAGAAACATCTGTTTATTTGCTTGGATTTTTAAACTCATCAATCCTTCTTTTTTTAAAGTCTGGTTTCTCCTTGTCTTGGTTGCAAGATTTCCTGAGATTACAATATTTATCATAGAAGATATTGATGACCTGGATAATCTATAATAGGAAACTGTAGGGGGTGACGCCTTGTCAAAAATATTTTTTTTTATTTTTATGCCACTGAATTGTTAACAAAAGAAAAACTCAATTTGTATTGTTCACCTTCCTTGATAACTCAAACATCTCTTCGAAACCACATCGGAGCACATTCTCGTATGTAAGGAGTTTATTTGATAGCAACTTTCTTGGACGGCCAAATATAGGACACTCAACGGACTGTCTCGTGGAAGTTGATGAATCCATTTCAGAAGCGAACTGACCAAACACTATTGAGAAGAACAATACCAAACACTATTGAGAAAGAGTAATGCAAAGCACGACACACAACGCAGAATGCTACTCATTCACTAACGACGACTGACACCTAGCTATAAACATAATAAACAACTAATACAAGATGGGGACGCGAGTGGGGTGTGGGAGGAACAGACACTACAGCAAGCGGCATGAGCGAACAGGAGTCTCGCGCGGTGTTGCTAGTTGTCAATGAATTTAAATCAATTAACGCACGCTAATACTGAACTATTGACGCCGTTTTCTTTAAACACTCTGAAGCTGTTTTATTAACTCTGTGGTCATTAAAAACTGATTCAAATTTTAAAAATTTACGAAAATTGTCAAAATATTTCCTTTTTTCTGTAAATTTTAATCGATTTGTGCGATCGGAAGTTATTATCTAAATTGAAAATACATAGAGTCGGACCTCTATTTAACGTAGTCGCTAAATCCCGAAAAAAAGTGCGTTATATGGAAAATTCGTTAAGAAAGATTCACCTTTTAAAATACCTTAAACTACACAAAACAGATTTTAAATTTATAAACACTAAATATTATTAAAAAAAGTAATTAATCACACCTTTATTTTGTAAATTAATATCTATTTGTTTTATATATCTTACCCATTAAAAAGAAATCTGCAAGGAAAACAAGAATAAAACATTGTCCGGGAATACACTGTATTTTCAATTTTAAAAAATACTTTTGTATTAAAATTACTGAATTTTAATGACATTATCGCATTTATTATAACAAGTAATTTTACGCATACATTACCACATGCTTCCTTAAATTTCATTACTGATAAAGTCTGTTAATTTTGTCTGGGTTTTTTGTTTGAAAAAGTGTTTTCTCTCATAATACGTCTCGCATCTTTGCAATGCACCAAAAACCTATTCAGGCGAATTTTTTTCAAACTGTAATTCGCGTCGGATTGTTTCGAATGATTTTAGCATTTCATCATACGAAGGTTTGTTGATTTCTGCATGATGATCATTTCCATCTTCACCCTCTTCGTCTTCATCGCAATTCATTGCTGTATTATTTTTATTTTCCACACTGTCCAAAATATCCAATTCAGTTAGTGTTTCCGAGGTTTCAGCTTCAGAATCAAGTGAAAGAAAATCATCAATCAGCACATCATCGTTAATTTCTTCTTATCCACGTTTTTTTAAAGTTCCTCTAAGAGAATATCGTCTTCGTCCTCCGTACTTGCCGAATTCTCATCAAAGAATCCAACTTTGGCAAAACTGTTGCGAATAGTACGATCTGTGACATCATAGTTTCATGGTTTGGAAATTTCTGATATGCTTTCCCGTAAGTTGATGTTTGGCATGCATTGATTGTTCTCAAGCGCAGTGATAACTTTTCGCACTATTCTCTTTCGATAGTGTATGTTGAAATTTTTTTATCACCCCTTAATCCATTGCCTTCAGTTTTGATGTAGTGTTTGGTGGCAAGTAAAAAACTGTAACATTTTTCAGTGTTGGGTTGATTTCCTTCGAATGGGCGGGACAATTGTCAGAAACGAGAGCAATTTTGCAACACTCTGCAATCATACGTTTGTCCAACTTTTGAACCCATTTTTCAAAAATTTCTGACGTCATCCAAGACTTTTTGTTAAAATCATAATCAACCTCCAAAGATTTTGCGCCTTTGAAACATCTTGGATTTTTGCTTCTTCCGTTAACTAAAGGTTTCAATTTCTGATGTCCAGCCATATTTGCAACTAACATGACAGTTAATCTTGCTTTGCTTTGTTTTCCTCCAAAGCATTTTTCCTTTTTTAATGTTAATGTCTTTTTAGACAAACATTCAAAAAATAAAACAATCACATCCGCATTAAAGATGTTTTCTGGCTTATAGTCTTTTAAAATTTTACTCGGTGTCTCCTTTACCCAATTTTCACTATCATTATCATCAACTTCTTTACTTTCACCAGATATTACTTTCGCCACAATTCCGTGTCTTCTCTTAAATTTGTCAAGCCATCCATTGCTTCCTCGAAATTCGTCGTATCCCAATGCCTTCGCAAATTGAAGAACTTTCTCAATTATGAAATGCCCAGAGATCGGAACATTTTTATCTCGCATTGTGTGTATCCACTTCAAAACTGCCTCATCTACAGACACATGTTTTCATAGACACATGTTTTTAAACGTTTTGAACAAGAATTCTATGAATCATAATTTTGTATCTTATCACTATATTTTTATTATGGTTGTTAAGCTGTTTGGAGGAACACCAAATTTTAAAGCAATATCTTTTTCTTCATGCCTTTAACCACCTCATGAAGAAACAAATTTTTTTGTTTGATGCTCAAGCACTTTAGCTTTAACATTTTCCAGCTACAAGAACCGAAATTACCACCACGACTCTGATCAACAATCTAGAAAACGGGAGACTAGTTCAAGGACGGGGACAGCTCCATTGAGGGTGAAAGAGGGATATTGGAAGTGTTTCTAGTGAAATGGACAGTGGGGAGGTGGGTGGATAAAGATTTCACTTCCTGGATGAAATGCATAGAAATACAGAGATTTTACTGCTCTCGGTGAGTTAGGCGACTGGTAAAACCAGTTCAGGTCATTGACCTCCATAAAATGGGTTAAAAGGAAGAATAAATTTGAAACGTTCAGAAATATTTTGAGAAATAGAGAGAGAAAAAAATATTGGATCACAAGAAAAAGTTCGTTAAATAGAGAATGCACTTCGCTATTTGGAGGTTATTTTACGAGGAAATTCGCAAAAAGTTCTTGGTTCCAAGGAAAAGTTCAAAAATAGAGGTTCGTTAAATAGAGGTCCGACTGCATATATTATTTTCTTATATATCTGTAGTATCCGTTGAAATATTTTTGCATTATAACATTAAAAAAATGGAACAAATCTTTAAAAAAATTACTAAGAAACAGTGAAATTCTCCATTTTTCAAATATTTAGACGCTTTGATAATAATCAAATATATATAATCAGAAGATATAATCAGATTTAAATAACTCTTTTCTTGTTATTTAAGTATGCACCAATTGCAACTTTTCCGCGCTATAGCGATTCGAAAATTTAAATTAGATTTTTTTCGTTCCACCCTAATGTATACAATACTTTACATGACAAAGATATATGAAGGATAAAACTAATGGAAGATTTCAATCAGTCGACAACCAAAAATAAAGAACAAACTCGAAACCTACTTCAGTTTGTTGAAGGAATTAGGAGGGGGGGGGGACTCCTTGCTTTAAGAAGTCAGTTTTGAATAAAATTTAAAGTGATGCTATGAAAATATTTGAGTTATTGGAATTTGGACAATTAATTTTTATGCTTTTCTTTAACATTCCAGTAAATATTCAAGTTGTTATTGTGAACATACAGTAACTATCGTGTAATGTTTCTATAAAGCAACAACCCAAAATTGGTGCAAATATTCATCATTTTAATGCTTTCTTTCTTCAAATCACAAGTGGCTAAGGGTACAGTTAATACTTATTTGTGTTTATATTCAATTTAAACATGTCCATAAGGAACATGCATAAACCAGTTTTAACACACTGGTAACCATATAAAAGTTCTGAAAAATATTTCCATTTTTGTAGCTTTATTAAAATTTTAGAGCTTTACAGGCAAACTTTCCCATTAGCGTTGAGGGCTGAAACTTCATAAACTCTCTGTTAGGATCAAAAGGAATAGGAGAATCCCCATAAACAATGTTTTTTGACAAGAAGGTTTTTTTTAGACACCCTACTGCAGAGGACTTCCTGCTGTTTTGGATGTGCGCTGGCATACAGCCACACATTCACATTTATCAGTTTGCAGCGATGAGACTCATAAACTCCGTAGCACAGAATACGTCCAGAGTCAGAATTAAGCTTGTTAAAAGAGATTCGGGCTGTTTTTTAACCACTTTTATTTAGTTTGACTTGCTTCACTTATATAACGATCGAATTTTGCAAGTGATTTTTCGATCACTTCCTGATGAGCTCGATTTTTTTAATTTAGAACACTAATGCATTCTCAATGACAATAAAATTTTTCAATATTTTCAGAACTTAATTATCAACTAATCCATTAATTTAATTAAAGCTATATACCAAAACAAGTAGTGAAATAGAAAATTTGATTTCAAGATTCGATAATATAAATAATAATGAATTATAAATTTAAGATGAAAAAAGTAGAAAATAATTAAAATAGAATAAATTCTACTTCTTAGAACACTAATAAAAATGTGTTTTAAAAACTTTTAATTTGTATTGTTTCTCATATTTCTCAAAGTTAGGCAACACAAGAGTTGCATGTTAGTTTTCATAGGCCGTTATGTTTATCATGCGAGTGTGACTTCACTGAATGAAATCCAATGAATTTCGATTTCGTCATTAATATTCATTAATTTTCAGGAGATTCGATGAACGCACACGACAACCAAAAGTTCTCAACAAAAGATCAAGAAAACCACAATAATAAGGAGAAATGTGCTGAAAAATACAAAGGCGGTTGGTGGTATAATTTGTGCCACCTTGCTAACCTTAATGGCCTTTACCTGAGAGGACGCCATGAGAGTTTTGCTGATGGAATCAACTGGCACAGTTGGAAAGGTCACCATGAATCTCTGGACACCACTGAAATGAAGATACGTCCCAAGAATTTTAGAAGAAATGCCCTCCGTAACGAATAAACGAGAATGTGATATCTGACTATTCTATTCTTTACATAGTTGATTAAAATGTAATCTAAATATAACTTTTTAAAAACACTTTTGGAAAACTTCAAATAAAATACTTCTGCTCGAAGTCACTTTTATTTCTAATGTTATTCAATATGAAAGGTAATTCTGTCAATAAAAAAAGTAATTAAGATTGAGGTAAAAAGAATGTGAATTAAATGTATGAAATAATATAATGAACAGAATTTGATGCTCATTTTTTTGCTTAAAATGAATTTTGAAAATTCCGTTTTAAAAATTAAAACTTTTTTTGTTATTTAACCCTTTCAAACCAATTGATACTTCTATTGCACCTCTAAAAGACATCAAAAACATGAACTGTTTAATCTAAAAACATATATTCCATTATCCAAAAAATCTCTTATCTTAGAGCAACAGCATATATATATATATATATATTATATAATATAAATCTAAATATAACTTGTTATATATGATCTTACATAAACTAATTCAACAAGACATATCAAGAAGCCAATCTTATACTAAAAATTCATTATTTAAACAATACAACCAAATCTAAAACTAAATCTAAAGAATTGAAAATACTATATATACCATGAACAAAAATTAAGTTTAAACATTTATGTCAACATGTAAAAAACTCTGTTGTTTATTTTTCCTGTACAAACCATCCCTGTTACTAAAGTTGTTAAAAAACAGGCAGGGTAATTTACCCTAAAATGAACGACTTTAGAAAGAAAAATCATACACTAACCCTAACAAGAAAACATGACTATATGGGAAGGACTAAAATTCAAGATAAAAATATGTAAAACAACGAGATATATTGCACTATTATATTGCACGAAAAACAATAAATACATCTTTCAATAAAATATTCATTAAACATTAAATAATCAGTGTCTCTACCTATCCTTAGCAGAATTCAACATTTTTAATATATACTGCCACTTAGCTTGACATCACAGATTGCCAAAACAAGATTTCCAAATATGAAACTACAAAATTGACCAAATAATATAATTAATTATGAAATTAAAAAAATAGTCAAAAATCTAAATTAAAAATCTCAAAACCAGTTAAAAAATGTAATACAATTATTTATCTAGATAATATATTTGAAAATTGGTAAAACTGTCTATTAATAAGGAATATTTCAATTTAAAAATCGTGGCGCCATCTATGTTATAAATTTGAAACCAATAAAACAAGAACCAAATTTGAATAAAATTACACATTACATGTAAAATATGAAAAAACACAAACCTACCAGCAAAGAATTAAAATATTCCATTAAATACTAATATGAATGCATTATTCTAAATTACCTAAATATTTCTTATCTATATAAACTCTTAAAAATCTTTTTGGCATTCCATAAATCATTGCAAAACAATAAAAAAAATTATGTTCTTAATTCTATTATCATTGTCTGTTACTAAATTATTATTTCTAATTATATAATTTTTCACTAAATTCTTGAAGACAGAAATGCTAAGATTACTATCCCCAAAAGGAAATTTATTAATTTGAAAATTAAATGCATTTCATTTATCAAAGATATCTGTTACTATTTTATTATCTATAATTTTTATATCTAGATCTAGAAATTCTGCAGCAAATTCATTGTCATTAGTGTTTAAAGGTTTTAAATAATCAGGATAAAAATCAATATGTGGCTTAATGCCTATTTCTATATTGAATAATATTAAATCATCTATATAACGGAATAATATACTATGGCTATAATTAGTCAAATCTTTCTCATAGTAGTGAAGATAAATATTTGCTAAACTATTGCTAGCTGGACCTCCTTGAGGTAATCCTTTAATTTGATGGAAAATCTTATTATCAAAAAAGATATAATTTTCTTTTAGAACAAGATTAATAAGATTTTTAAAATTATTAATGTTAATATCTTTTTTAAGATAAAAATCTTTATTTATATTTACTAGGGTATTAGTCAAATCTTCAATATCTATACTATTAAATAAATCCTGGAAGTTAAAAGTATGTACACTAGTTATTTCTACATCTTTAATTACATTTAATATCTCTACACTATTATTTACTATAATTGTATCTTTTTGCTTATTTAAATTCTCTATCACTGTCTGTATGTATTTTTGCAACAGTTTGCCAGATTTTGTAATATAAGTATTGCAGCCATTTGTAACGCTCCTATATTTAAGAGGACTCAGGTGAAATTTTGGTGTTAGAAAGATAGGAGGATAATCTTTTTTAATATAATTAATTCCCTGTTTTTTATGGAAGGCTTGAATTCTATTAGAAATTTCTCTTTCACCTAATTTTGTCTCATTATAAATATCACTGTTAATAATATGATCATTAAGTTTTTTTTTGTAATAATATTTACAAATTATAGCAAAGTTACTGGGCACTTTGTCTATATATACTATTACAAATTCTGTTTGCAACTCTTAAATTTGTTTTTTAATATCAGGATATCTAATATAATCATTAGATTTAAAATTATAGTTAAAAAGATCTAATAAAGTTTTTTGTCTATGTTTACTAAATGACTCTAGAGGCAGGCTATATTTAATTGCCATATTTAATATAAATTTCTCAATATCTTTTTTAATTTGCTTTTTAATAATTTCACTACTATTAGCTATAGCCAAGCTTTGCTTTGTACCTTTACTCATTAATTCTCTAAGTTTTTCATTTCCAACAATATTCAAATCTCCAGTAATTACATGTCCATGATCTTCATTCAAGAAATTATTATATTTTATACACTTGCAATCATCACTCGTATTACTTTCTTTTATACTATTATAGTTAAAAATCATTATGCCTAATTGTTTGTTATATTTAAATGCACGTTTAATTTTAATATTTTCTATAGGGAAGCAATTAATATGTTTATCTAATATAACAGAAAATTTAGAGTTGTCATACTTTTTGTTCATAAAAAAGGAAGGTACAGTATTCATTATCTTTCTTATTGTAAGTGTTATGAGATAAATTATTTTTTTTATATATAAATTTAAATCTCTAATCAAATCCCATCCATGTGAGTCTGCCTTGTTATCCATAATTAATTCTCTATAAGCTTTTATTTCTTTTTTATTTAATCCAAACATATATCGTTTAATCTTTTTTATGTTAAAATCTATATCAAAATTCTTACAAAGTTCCATTAAATCTTCATTAATAATATTAAGTTCTCTATTATCTATCTTGTGTCTAGCTATACTAGATTTGCCATGTCTTTTTTCTATATTAGAAGCTTCTACTTTATAAAAGTAATGAGATTCATTACTTTTTAAAATTTGCAAAGCGTTTTTCCCAAAATACAATACATTAAGTCCATATGGATAAATAGTATTCTATAAAAAAAATTTTCCCACCATAATCTATTTTTCATGTAAGGAACTATCTTAATGATACTAATATCTACATTATCAAAATCGTGTGCATTAAAATGTCCAATTTCTATTTTATTATGAATATTTTTTTTGTTTTCAAATTTTTTAGTGTCTGAACGGTGTTGATTAATTCTTATATATATATATATAGAATATAAATCTAAATATAATTTATTATATATGATCATACACAGATAAAGTAAACAAAACTTATCAAGAAGCAAATCCTATACTAAAAAGTCGTTATTTGAACCATACAACCAAATTTAAAACAAAATCTAAAAAATTGAAAATACTATAGATACCATGAACAAAAAATTAAGTTTAAACATTTATATGTCAACAAGTAAAAAAACTCAGTTGTTATTAAAAGTATTGAAAAAGGCAATCCAAGTATATGGAGTTTTCAACAATTAATATAGCAGCTTGGCTGTGGACAAGCTTTAGCCAGGTTAAATTAATTTTGCTGTACAAACCATCCCTGTTACTATCGTTGTTGAAAAAACAAACAGGGTAATTTACCCTAAAATGACAGAATTTAGAAAGAAAAGTCATATACTAACCCTAACAATAAAACATAACTATATACAACCGACTAAAATTCAGGATAAAAATATGTAATATAACATTACATTGCACTATTATATTGCGCTAAATACAGTAAATATATCATTCAATAAAATACCCATACTTTTCATTAAACATTAAATAATCAGTGTCTCTACTTATACTTACCAGAATTCAACTCTTTCAATATAACCCGCCACTTACATTGACATAATATATTGCCAAAACCAAAATTCTTACCATAAAACAGCATAATTGACGAAATAATATAATTAATTTTTGATATCAAGAATTAGTAAGATACCTATATTAAAATCTCAAAACCATTTAAAAAATGTAATATAGTCACATACAGAACATATATATATATGTGTGTGTGTGTGTTTGTGTGTGTGTGTGTGTGTTTGTGTGTGTGTGTGTATATTTCTATAATATTTTATCCCCTTATCATATATTCCCTTTTGTTTATTTTCTATCAAGAACTCCTCATTTTTCTTACGCAGATTTTTTTCTTCATTTTGTTTTAAGAATGTTTATGTTGTATATTGTTGTTTTACAATTATGCTATGATTGTTTCTCCTGAAAATAATGCAAAAAATTTGAGTTCTAGGGTCCCTAGGAGTTGCCTACTTTGTATATATATATAATCCGGCCGTGAATTAAGATTAACAGGGCTATTGTTAGCTTATGAAAAATATCCTGAAATTTTAGCAGGAAATTATGTCTAGGGAACGATATGTATCTCATTCATCGATGGTAGATTCACTTTTCTATAATTTTAATATGCTTTTTTCACATAAGAAACTGATTGAATTATTTTGTCTTAGTTCATAAGTTTTCACAATATCTGTATCAACACACGAAAAGAAACTATCAAAATTGATAACAAAACAATAATAAAAATATACTGGCCTTATTTAATTTTGTGCTTTCATTTGATTTGCAAGAGTCATGAATTCGCACTCAAATTCAAATCAGGTATCGTTTAAATTGCAGAACATTATTCTTAGGATTTTTTTCCATGTTTTCAAATTCACACATGTAGATCTGTGTGGTTGACCCAGAGAAACATTTTCATAGACCATTTAGTTTGTGTTAAGAAAACCTTTCATATCAAATCAAATTTTTTTATGCTTTTTATATAAATTAAAAAAATTTATACTCGAGATACTGTAACCAACTTTCTTGAAAGTGGCCCAAAATTAAGTGTTTTGTGATTTTAGTCTGTAGTAATAATTGTTACTTTAAAAGTAAATTACATAGATATTAAATTAAAATTAATAAAAAGTGTATGGTTTCGGAAATTGTAGAGGGAAAGAGGCCCCCAAAACTTATATTGCCACTACAGGGCCCGGCCCTTCTATCTACTTCCCTTCTACACTATCCGGCCCTTCTTTACATACACATTTATTTGTTTCGGTTTTGCACATTTTATTAAATCGCTTATTTTTTCTCTTCATATGTTTCTTTTACCACCGAATTTGATGCAGCGTGACCAAAAGTGTTTTTTGCACCATAACACTTTAACAAAATCATTGCAACTCTGACATACCGTGGGATGCAGTGAGAATGTGCCTGGTGGGATTGGAAAGCATCATCACGGGTTTTTTTGTTTTGTTTTCGCGCACAGATGTACTCTATTGGCCATCAATGAGAGCGAGATGTTCATCTGGTTACCAGAAATTAGCGTCACACTTATGGACTGCTGTTTTCACTGTACACCAGTGTGTGCACATGTTCGCAATAAAAATTGTTCGCACATTCCAGCATTTTGGAAAATAACCATTTTCCCACCTGGCACAATCTCATCTCATTTTAGGTAAGTATCCTAAGTTTTCACAAGTATGCGTGACATTTTAACGCTTTTTATATTTAATTATTTTTATTTAAAAGGAGATTCAATGACAGCTTCTACAACCTCACTGTCTTACAACCTGTTGTTTGTAACTTCTGCAATCACATCACACGAAAAACAGATGTTTTCCACTAAGGATCAAGATAATGACAATTCTAATCATAGCTGTGCTGATTCGTATAGAGGTGGCTGGTGGTACAATTCATGTCATGCGGCCAATTTGAACGGTCTCTATTTGAGAGGAAAGTACGAAAGTTCCGCGGAAGGAGTGATCTGGAAAAGCTGGAAA